>PISX010012051.1:0-62286 GCA_004024625.1 Mellivora capensis
TATGCAGCCATCAAAAGAAATGAAATCTTGCCATTCACAACGACGTGGATGGAACTAGAGGGTATCATGCTTAGTGAAATAAGTCAATCAGAGAAAGACAACTATCATATGATATCCCTGATATGAGGAAGCAGAGATGCAACATGGGGCACTAGGGGGGTAGAAAAAGAAGAAAAGAAACAAGATGGGATTGGGAGGGAGACAAACCGTAAGTGACTCTTAATCTCACAAAACAAACTGAGAGTTGCTGGGGGGAGGGGGTTGGGAAAGGGGGGTGGGGTAATGGACATTGGGGAGGGTATGTGCTATGGTTAGTGCTGTGAAGTGTGTAAATCTGGCGATTCACAGACATGCACCCCTGGGAATAAAAATATGTTTATAAAAAATAAAAATTAAAAAAAATAAAAAATAAATAAAATAAAATAAAACAAAAAACAAATGTTAATCTCAGCCCAAAACATCCTCACAGACACACCCAGAATAATATATGACCAAATACCTGGGTACCCCAGGTAAATCAAGACATAAAATTAACCATCACATCCCATACTGTATAACCTTTCTAGTTCATTATTTGAGTCAGACCTAATTTCAATCTCTTACACATCTTACTGAGGTTACGTAGTCAAAGACAGTTATTAAGTCTGATAGCAATATTTATAAAATATTTTAGCAGTAAAAGTGTTTTAGTGATAACAGACCATGAGACAGACCAAACACATTTTTTTCTCAAGCCATTCCTCTATCCTTCTCTATGGTAGGGGAAAGATTGCATACTAAACAAGATGGGAATGATCTTCTTGCTAGAAGATTATTAACTAATCTTAACAAAGGTTTCAATAAAATATAATGTGTCATTCTATATAGTTTGGTCAGGTCAATAGCCCTAAAAGATATACAGAGGCTCTCTGTATCCAGAAGGTAGCTCCTTCAAATTTACCCACAAACACTTTAGCCTCACTTACAAGTTTAATGATAGAAAACAAAACATAAAGCCTCTAGAACTATCATGGATCATCCTTCCATAAAATTCCAAAATGGAAGAGCCCATTTTCACAAGTTCCCCAATTTAGCAAGCAGAGTAGAAGCAGACAAACAAATTTTCAGAGTTCTTATTTTCCATAAACACAGAAATCTTATAATTAATCTCAAGAACCATACATTACTTATTAGTTTCATGCCTTAATGAAGGAAAATTCTATGTTTATCACACTAAAATGGGAGAGTGGGGTGTAAAGGTGGGTGGAGGGGAGAAAAGCCTGGTTCTTTTCTTAATGAAATCTGGCCTTATGTTTCTTCAATTTTTTAATCAGCAATTTTATGCTCTGCAGGTAGTAAACAAAAATGGTGACAGTCAAACATGCATTTTGCATCATAACAAACCCGCTGGATCTGCAAACAGTTGTTTAAGGTGCTCCTTTTCCATCAGGAAAAACAATAGCATTTATTAGCAGCATTTCACTCTACTCCCATGATTTGTGTGTTCTTCACTCTAAAAGTGTCAGCTGTCAAACGAAATGATGGGGACTGACAGTTCAGAATTTTAAAAGTTCAGCTCCTTTCAAATGCACTAAATGAACAAGAGCTGCCTAATTTGGGCTGAAGAAAAAGCAACAAAAATCCCCTGTAAGTATGCAAGGTTTTATTCTACTTTTGCATGCTTAGTATGCACGGAGAATGTTAAATACTTTTCAGCTGGATACACTGTTAATTCTATGAGTGAGAAAGATTTCATTAGGTGAGCTTCAGGCAAGAGTGGGCTACAAATGGAATTCCCTTTTATTTTCTGAAATTCACAGTATATGACCCTTATCCAATGATAAATGGTCTATAAACTCTCTTGCTGTATTTAATTGCATAAACTTCCATTATTTCTACTATTAACACGGGAACACTTTGACACAAGATATCAGAAGGAGAAAAAACTAGTAAAAAATTAAAACCTTCACTCTTAACAAAACCAACAAAATCTTAGTATCCCTCAGAATCACTTTCAACATGTAAGTACCGAGCACACAATTTTAAATATTTTTTCAACCAATTAGTTACTTTTAATTTTGGTAGCACAAAAATCTATTAATCACTATTTAATTATCTGGAGCCCTTGCCTGCCTAATTAGTGCTTTCCGTATTGCATCTTCAACTAAACTGGGGACCCTATCAACTCATTTATCTGATACGTATTTGGTGCACTGGTGAGTTAATTAATGGAAAAAGAAAAAAACTCATTTAAATGGTTCATTCAAAAAAAAAAAGCTTATTAAACACTTTGAACATTAAATAAGCCGACTGATTTTATTGGGTTTTCATTGCCCTAAAAAGCATTATACAAATGCAAAATCCCATGTGACATTTCTGGGTAAATATACGTTGTAGAAGGAATCCGAAGCTGCGGTGATCAATTGAGTAACAATCCCTCTTAAGTACGCTGCCTGAGGCTGTGGGCTTTTGAAATCTTTTACACAAAAATGCGGATGATGATTAGACATAAGATTTTATTTGGAATTTTCTGGTGTTAGTCAGGAACACTAAGCATGATTGTAAATGAAATTGCATTGTTATATTCTAGGTAATGTAGTGTAAAATAGTCTATACTATAACTGTACTTATAATACTGAAGAAAACAAAGAGTAATTTCCAGAACCCAGCCCATTCCTCCACTGCATCTCCATTTTGCTCTGTCTCGGCAAGGCACTATGGGCTTGTCTTCCAGCATTCTAGTTCACACAACAAACCCCCAAGAAAGCTTTCCTAAGCACCCCCAAATGAGGCGAAGGGCCCCTCTTGGATGTTCTGACAGCACATGGGCATAAACCTTTGCTTTGCACTTACTGGGAAGAAGCAGGGGGACACAGGAGTAAAGAACACAGCTGTGGCTTCAGGAAGACCTGGGTGTGAATCTAGATTCAGCAACTACGTTGTTGGGATTCAATGAAATTATCTAAGTAAAGCATCTAGTGCTGACCCATCATAAATGTATTACAGCCATTAGTAATGTTTTTAAATTACACTCTACTGTACTTGACTGTTCACATGTTTCTCCTGCTGGGAGATCTGAGCTACTTGTGGAAAGAGACACATGATCCATCTTTGCATTTCCAGAGCCTATAAAATAGGTAAACTGAAATCAAATTTCCCCTCCTTCTTACAGATGGCAGTAGGAATTCTAAAGCACAAATCCATACATGTTAAGTGCTTATTACATAGTTCAACTTCAAAAAAAATTAGCGGTTTCACTATTATTAACACCTATATTGCTTTCTTTGGATCTCCAGTAGATTGTCAAGTAGACACACAGGTATCTGATTCCTCGTCTGAATATTCATTTCATGATTCTCATCAGTTAAGAAATTGTTCACCGGGCGGTGCCTCAGTGGCAGTCGGTTAAGCACCTGATTCTTGGTTTCAGCTCAGGTCTGATCTCAGGGTCGTGAGATAGAGCCCCTCCATGCCAGTGTTGGGCTCCGCACTCAGTGGGGAGTCTGCTTGAGTTTCTCTGTCAGTCTCTCCCCACCCCTTCCTCTGGCACTCTCTCTCTCTCTCTCAAATAAATAATTAAATCTTTAGAAAATGAATGGACTATGGGATATCAAAAACTGTCATAGCACAAAAATTTTCAGTAGTGAACTAACCATTTGTAAGATTAGTTCCAATTCAAAGTCCCCTCTGCCATTAATATAGCACCTATTTTAATCTAGAGAATCAATATCTTGATTGGTTATAATCCTGTTGAGAATCTAATGTCTACAACTTCCTATGCATATAGAATGCAAATTTAAAAGTTAAATTGAAAATCTTCAAATTGCATAAAGTTTATTAAAGTGATATTAGAAGGACACCTGGGTGGCTCAGTAAGTTAAGCATCTGCCTTTGGCTCACATCTTGACCCAGGGTCCTAGGACAGAATCTCACATCTGGCTCCTTGCATAGCAGGGAGCCTGCTTCTCCCTCTGCCTGCCACTCTCCCTGCTTGTGCTCTTACTCTATCTCTTTGACAAATAAATAAATAAACACATTTTTAAAAAATTATTTAAAATTGAAAAACTAAGGTGATATTAGAGATCTACTCAAGTCACTGTGGATCTATCAAGGTCAAGCAACTGTAAAAGGGAAAAATGAAAAAGATGAGATTCAAAAAAGAACAAAATGAAAACCAAATGATTAGGAATCCTGTTTGAAAATTAATAAAGCCATAGAATGTCTTTGCAAGATTGATCCTTTCTATCAGCATGCCTGAAAGTCAAATATGCAGACTTTGATATCCTAAAATTATGTTGGAAAGATTATCCAAAAATCTAAGATTTGGTTAATTCTTCACTAGTCTAAGAATTAAAGAATAGTTTTTATTGTAATGTAAATTGTATTTGAAAATATGTTCACTATTTTTTCCTTTTATAGTTCTAGATACAGTCCCAACCAAAACTTCCCTTTTCCTGCTATTGTCTCTGAAATTTTGGTTTCAGTTTTAAGTAGACTTACTTTAAGGGTTCTTTTCTGCTTCCAGTTACTCGCTGGTTTGAGGGAAAAGATTGCTCCCTGATGTTGCCACCAAAAGTGCCGCAGCTGCCGTGTTCCACCATCTGTCATGATTTCCAAGGACACCTAGGATGTTAACATGATATGATTTAGTTCAAGTTCATGGGCAGTGCACCTTTTAAAGGGAAAAGCAAAAAGGGTTCTGCAGAGATCTTAATGAAGCAACCCTCGTCTCAAGAAAAGTCTCTTGCCTAATATAGTCCAGATTCTTTTGGGGAATCCCTTTCTTCGGATTAATAAGGTGAAAAGATCCAAACTTTACTACACTAGGAAATGGGTATTCAATCCGTAGAGCTTCTGTAACCAAATCAGAGCCCAACACTGCTCCAAAAAGTCAATGATGACTATGTGTTGCTGGGTATATTACATACAGTATTCCAGAATGTTTTTAACTTTCTCCCATCTCTTCTTCTTCTTTTTTAATTCCTGATATATCCATTGGTTAGTTAAGAAAAGGGAGGATTTATAAAACAATTTTCATCTAATTTTTTCTCTAATGTTAAAATCACTAAAAGGAGAAATACATAATATGAAACTTCTGTACTTTATTATGTAATACCTCTAAAAACATACTAAAGTTCAGTATTTTCAAAGGTTTTTCTATAGTCTGTGAATATCTTCCTCCTGAGGATATTCGCTGTGTATCATTGGTAATTATATAGTACACATCCCGAGTTGTTAAGATATGAACAACATATTTTGTATTTTTGTTTCCATTTTAGTGATACGTTTAAAGAAAAATTCAGACAGATTCACCAGAATACTAAAGGTAATTTTTTTTCTCAATCTCTCTGTCAAGTTAGTTCAGCTCTAATTCAGGCAAATTCCTGACAGATATCAGAGTTCTATTTACTGATTATCTCTTCTTCCCTTTGGGATCATAAGATTTTAAGTGAAAAGAATCTAAAAGATTTATTGCTAATGGGATTCTACAAATGTTATCTTTGTTCAGAGTAAAAGTAATATACGATCCTGGCTTTGTGGAGCATCTTTAATGTTCTTTTTTTGAATATGTATAACTCATTTAGAGACCAAGAATAGACAGTAACTCATCATTTTTGCTACCTGCCTTGAAATATCTGCGTTTTGTCTGTTTGAAAATAATATAAACTTGTGATTTAATTGATGTCATCACTTCGATTCATCACCACACTCATTGTAAACAAAGAGGCTCTGAAGAATGAACAAAATGCTTATTGTTCACCAGAAGAAAGGTCGTAACATGTTATATTTACATTTATGTCATGTCTTATTACTAAATCTGTATAAACCATCTTCCTTCATTATTTCTGAATGGGAGACTGATGATAAGTGCTATTTTCAAGAATTCTTTAATCCTTTTTATTTGTCTAGCTAATTTGTGTGCTGATGCATTACAAGGGTAACTCTATGTTTTGCTTGTTAAGTTATTAGGGATTTTTAACTCCAAAAAATCAAGGACAAGCTCCTAAATGTAACATTTGTGTAGGTCAACAGCTCGAGGGGAGAGAGGTCAGCTGCCTGGTAAAGGAAGGAGAAATCTGTCGGCGGGCTCCTCATTTGCTTTATATCGTTGACATTGGGCTTGGAATGGAGATTGATCTGTTAGGTTATACAGCAGGGAAGCTTAAAGCTTATTATTTTTTACTCCCGATACGACCAAAGCAATGGGTGAATAATGAGAGGAACAGAGATAATCCCAATGATACCAGGCCATGAATTGCAGGAGACTGAGGGATAGTACAGCTTTTATCAGACTGTGATGCCCAGTGAGCTAACACAAGCCATAAATATGCAGATTAGTCAAATCTTTATTACATCTGCAAATAGCTACTGGCATGTTTTTCCTCTCCCACTTTATAATGCTGACGATCTGGACTCCAAGCCCTACCTTCCACCCAAGGAAATTTAAATTAAAAGGAAATGTATCTCCTGGTGATAGGAAAATGAAAATACACCCAGTGATACCTAACAATCACACAAACATAAAACAGCTCTGCTTCTCTAGTCCTGAAAAACTGATTTTTCTAGAAACTGATTCCTTCTCCAGTGCAAGTTCCATCCAATTCTCACCCTACTCCTTCCCTCCCTACCCATTCCAGGGAACTTAGCTCACCCAAGATTTCTCATTTGCTGGGGCTCTGTCCCTTGTTTAAACTAAAGAGAATACAGGATCAGTCCTCTTTTTTCTCCCTAGAAAGTCTCTTCAGAATCTAATTCAATGAGATTGTATTTGTTACAATGAATACAGATTGTTCAATGGGGCACATTTAAGAAATGCTGAAAAGAGTGCAAGGGGTTCGCGGGGTGGGGGCTGGCAGTGTGGTGGGGGGAGTGACGTTTTATACATCACCTCATGTTTGTTAAGGTTTAAAAGCACTGAAAAGGATTTGTTCTGTTTGTGTAAAGGGCCTCCGTGCTCTGGGTCTCTAAGATGTTATGCCAAGCCTTTCAGCACATGAGCTTTCTCTTGAACTTGGGCCTGACATGACCAGAACGCAAGGGTTCAGGTTCTCAGGGACTGACCCATATTGTCGCACCAATCTGGCATCTTGGAATCTGCTACATAAATAGTTGGCTTTCTGCAACTAACGTGTTGTTTATTTTAATATATGAGTTTGGAAAATCATTTCTGCATATCCTATTCTTTCAAAGAGCCATTTTGTTTACTGACTGTTTTCATTTACCAAAATGACTCTTACTAAAAGATCTGAGGTCTCCCAGGAGAATGAAGATCTTTAATCGTGTAATGTGAACTAAGCAGTCAGTTATGAGAGTCACTGAAAATATTAACAGCCCTGGAGAGAGTTCCAAACCATAGAGCTGCATACTCTAGCTATGAATTGTTAGTCATCATCTTGGGCCATGTTCCTTGGCTCTGTCACTGCCCCACATTCTGTGATTGGAAAGTCCATACAACTCCATTTCCCTATTTGCTATGACACATAGACCAAGGGGCTTAAAGATATCTTGTCCACCTAGAGTGAATGCAACACTGTGAGAATATGCAGATACGTATATGTGTGTCCTGCATGTATATATTGAACAGGCTAGATTTGGTGGGGTACAATTAAGAATTAGGCTCCTTTTCTCTACTTTTAGAAATCCTCTCTTAGATGTTCTTTCTACTCGTTTGCAAAATATCTCAGAAAGTTCCCTGTGGCTTTTGTGGTCACTTTGGAATATTAGAACAGTATTATTTTCAGGTGTAAAAATATCCAGTCTAATCTAAATCAAACTTGAATCGTTTCAAAACTTTCTCTTCTGCCCCAACACACACCAAACCTTGCAACTTGAGTAGCAGAAATGGGAAAATTGGCTTAGGGAGCACCCCGAGGAGGGGGATAAGGACAAAGGTTTTCTTGATCAGTGCTTAAGCAATGTGGCTCTTTCCCTTCAGACTTTATTTCATGGACTATTTTGGTCGGGGAGAAGGGTGTCTTTGGACTTGGAGTGGGACATGAGTACTGCCTTGTCACTGCATAGGTAACATACACTCAAGCCAATAACTTCTGATTCCTTCAGCTTTTAACTTAGTGCTATATTCCTGGGACTGCTGCCCCTGTGTCTTAGCCCATTCAGGCTTCTCTAACAATGTACCATAGACCAGGTGGCTTGTAAACAACAGAAATTTATCTCTCACAGTTCTGGATGCTGGGAAGTACAAGTTCAGTACAAGCAGGGTGACTGTGCCCTTCTGGGTCCCAGACTTACTGTGTCCTCACATGGTGGAGAGGCTAAGGGAGATTTCTTGGAACTCTTTAATAAGAGAAATTTTTTTTAAGGCTCTGTCCTATGAAATAGTCACCACTCAAAGACTCCAACTTCCTAAATCTATCACAATGGACATTAGGATTCCAACATATGAATTTGGGGGGGATATAAAGATTCAGACCATAGAACCTTCACAGGCAGCACTCATGAGGAGGGTCCTTTCTAAATGGTTCTAGTCATCAACAATACAGCTATCTAGGTGGCCCGGAGGAAAACTGAACTCCAATGCCTCCCAAACTCTAGAGGTTAAAGCCATCACAACACGGCTCTCTCTCCAAACTCAGCTCCAATTCAACAGCAGCCCTAGATCTGGAAGTTTCTGAGGATCACAAGATCCTAGGTGGAGAATGGCATGTCAGGCTTTCCTTCTGGCAGACACCTTCAGGGTTTGTGTATCATTCATTTGGAGCAGTCTCACGTGGCTGGGTGAAACTGGGAATATTATAAGCTTTCTTTTACTATAAAATGACAACCAGTTAAAAGATGGACAAGAGATGTGAATAGACAGTTCTCCAAAGAAGATATATACATGGCTGATAAGCACATGTAAAGACATTCAACATCATTAGCAATGTTGGAAATGCAGATCAAAACCACAATGAGATTTTACTTCATACCTACTACTCTTGATGATACCTACGGCTATCATCAAGAGGACAGAAAATAAGTAGTATTGGCAAGAGTATGGAAAATTTGGAACCCTCACTCCCTGCTGGGGGGGCGGGGGGAGTAGAAAATGGTTTGGCCATTTTGGAAAAGAGTCTGGCACATCCTCAAAAGGTTAGGCATAGAGTTACCATTCTAACTAGCAATACATTCCTAGGTATATACCCCAGAGAAATGAAAACATGTGCATGCACACACACACAAAAAGTGTATAGAACTCTTTATGGCAACATTAGTCATAATAGCCAAAAGTAACCCCAACTTAAATGTCCATCAACTAATGAATGGATAAGTAAAATGTACCTATACAATGGGATAGTATTAGCTAATTTAAAAAATGGGATACTGATACATGCTCCAACATGGATGAAACTTAAAATGCTATGCTAAGTGAAGTAAACTACTCATATAACACCACAAATTGTATGATTCTGTTCATATGAAATGTCCGGGATAGGCAAATCAATAGAGGCAGGAAGTAGATTAGGGGTTGCCTAGGATTAGTGGGTTGGGAAGGGCAGGTAGGGATCTACAGTGATAGGTAGGGGCTGACGAGTTTCACTTGAGGGCAATGAAAATGTTTTTACGTGGATTCTTGGGATGTCTTCACAATTCTGAATACATTAAAAGCCACTGAACCATATCCATGCTCATCCCAGGGTACTTTAGCATCTCAGTATCACCTTCTAGAAAGATGAATCCACGTGCAAGGCAAAGCCAATGTGGCTTCAAAGCACATTATAAATTTTAATGTGCTTCCTTTCTAATATAATTATTGATGCAAAAGCCATTGAATTATACATGTTATACTGGTGAATTCTATGTGTTATGAATTGTACCTCATAGAGCTTTGTTAAAAAGTATATCCTCACCTGCTTCCTTCAAACTCTGTAGAAGTCTCAAAAATAAACAACAGAAAACAAACAAAAAACTAAACCAAAAAAAAAACCTCTGTAGAATTCTCTTCTACAGACTAGAAGAGAAAGGTTGGTCCCACACATGGAGCCTAGCCTCTTTTCCTAGAATGGGCAGACTTTTCACTGATTTCCTCATCTTTTGGGTCCCACCCAAGACTCCAGGACAGAAAGTAAATCCCACTTAACAATCTGTTAAATTAGTAAGAATCTAAAACATTACTCATAGCATTTCATTTGTCTTTTCTTCATGCGCCAATTTAAGAATCATGATTAGACTTATAAACTTTGCAGAATGGCACATATATTTTATAGGCTGCATTATCTTCCCAAGTGATTCAGTTCCCTAAAACTCTGCTGGCTATATATTTCAATTAAAGGATTAAGGCCTAATCTTAAACCCAATAAACACTCAGTGCCTGTGCAACTGACTATTCGAAGAAGAATACAGTTTACTATTTAATGAATTCCTATATTCTAATCTCTAAACAACCCTATAAGGTAAGTGTTGTTGAATAATCATTTTACTGATAAGGAAACTGAAGCTCAGAATGGCTAAGCAATTTACACACAATAAATCAGTTAATGCATTACTGAGCAGCCGTCCTACTTAATACATGCAAAACCTGAGTTTCTTTCTCTTTTTTGGCCATCTTTGATAATAGAATTGTTCACATCATCTTAAAATGAAATACATAGTTGCTGCTTCTAAGGGTGAGAACTGAAATCACACAATGAGATACAATACAAGTTTGGAAGAAACTTGGCTACTTGTCATAAGTAATTTACTTTTATGTTTTAGAAACTGCAAATCAGTGGTCATTGGTCAGCCTCTATCTACTTCTGAGTGTGGCCTATATGAGACATGGATGTCTCTTGAATTCTATTTTGAAAATGCCTTTTCTACAGAAACAATGGACAGAGATTAACATTAGAATAAAAACTGAGACGGGCAGGGATGCCTGGGTGGCTCAGTTGGTTAAGCAGCTGCCTTCGGCTCAGGTCATGATCCCAGTGTCCTGGGATCGAGTCCCACATCCGGCTCCTTGCTCAGCAGGGAGCCTGCTTCTCCCTCTGCCTCTGCCTGCCACTGTCTGCTTGTGCTCGCTCGCTCTCTCTCCCTCTCTCTCTGACAAATAAATAAA
Organism: Mellivora capensis; assembly: GCA_004024625.1. NCBI lineage: Eukaryota > Metazoa > Chordata > Mammalia > Carnivora > Mustelidae > Mellivora > Mellivora capensis. Next base: position 11,015 of record PISX010012051.1, read on the forward strand.
TTAAAAAAAAAAAAAAACTGAGACGGGCTTCTGAGCAGATGAATAAAACCATTTGAGAAACATCCATAGCTAGTTGAGAGAACCATATCCACCCTCATCTCGGGGTACTTCATCCTCTCAGTATCACCTTCTAGAAAGATGAAGCCACACGCAGGGCAAAATCAATGTGGCTTCAAAGAAATGTATAATGTGTTTCCTTTCTAAATATAATTATTGATGCAAAAGAAAAATCATAATTACTATTTTTGCCAAGTCACTTAACCCCCTATCTGTTTTGTCATTTGTAATATGCAGTGTGCTGGTTAGAGTTTCAAGTCACATCTAAAGGAACAAACATTTCACAGATACCTAGAGCTGGAATCGGAAATATTTATTCCTTTAGATGAGCTGCCTTCCCTTCATATTTTCCGCCCTCCCATTCTATTTCCTCGTGGATTTTACTAAAGGAAATATAACCAAATCATAGTACTAAAGTGTGTTTACATGCTGCTATTTGTAACTACAGAGTCAATTCATTTTAATTAATCCCTATCAGTTACATTGGCCCATCATTTCCAAATATGAACTGAGAATCACCGAGCAGAGGCCATTGAGAAAAAGTCAATGGCATCAAAGAGAAGGATGAAAGTGAACAAACAAAAAATCTGACTCTTGAAGAAGCAGAAAAATACTTTAAGAAAATTCTAATGAATTTCCTCAGAGAAAATAAAGAAGTTAATAGGTCCATAAAATTAGAATAGACCACAATAAGAAAAAAATATATAAGACACTAAATTGTTACAGACAGTAAAGAGATAATTAGAAGTATGGGTGACAAATGAAAATTTTAGTGTACAAACTAAATAACAGAAAGCAGAGTGCTGTAACCAAACTGGTGATCAGGACGACGGAATAGACACCATTTCCTAGAATGAAGAGCAAAAAGAAAAAGAGATAAAAATGATGGATAAAATGTTAAAAGATGTGGCTATCCAACATCCATCTAGCAAGAGATCAAGAGTTGGAGAGGAGCAAAGGGGTAAAAGAAATCATTTTTTACAAAGAGAACAAATTCTGTGAACTGAAGGAGACTAAAAACAAACCAAAAGACAACAACAACAAAACCAAGATTCATAGAAAAGAATGATAATTTGAATTGTTGTGGAATGTTGTAAACAATGGATCAGTTCCTCCAATGGCCTCGGGAGAAATAATTCTGAACCCCTGATTTTCTACTCAAGTGTAAAAACAAAAGGAAAAAATTCTCAGTCAGGAAGTCAGAAAACTTACCACATACCCAGCCCACTCCTATAAACACCATTTACTGAGAAGGATATTCAAGGAAAATGAAAAACACAAGTAAGTTGATGACCTAAGACAAAAGGAAACTCTAGCAATTGAGTATGAGTGAAAGGAAGTGAAAAAAGCAAAAGAAATCTAACAGAGAATCTGCCATCCCTTCATGTATTCTGCTAAGACTATTTTCCTTCATAGGGATTTAGTGACATAGAGTTTTTTTTCTGCGCATTCATTTATACTATTGCATTCTACAATTCACATCATCATAATATTATAAAGGTTGTTTTATTAACTGTAATATTTTAGACTCAACTTATAGACAAAGCATCATGTCTTATTTAACTATAGTTAATTGGGTTAACTATAGTTATATAATAAATGGCAGGGTTACAAAACTGGAGAAGATAAAAATAATCTCCCCCATTTTGCCAGTAATATTTCCTTGACAACATGTTACAATTTAATTATCTCATTTATTTTACTTTAGTCCTGGTTATAGTTGGTGCCTCCCTGCTGGGTTTGAGGAAAAGTGTAGGGGTGGTTGGAGAACACAAACCATTAAGACTTAAGAAGATACTTTGGACACCTGGGTGGCTCAGTTGGTTAAGCATCTGCCTTTGGCTCAGGTCATGATCCCACGTTCCTAGGATCAAGCCCTGTGAGGGCGGTCCCTGATCAGCTGTGGGGAGCCTGCTTCTGTCTCTCCCTCTCTCCCTCCCCCTCTCCAGCTCTCTCTCTCGCAAATAAAGTAAATAAATCTTAAAAGAAAAAAAAAAAGACTTACGAATATACTTCGGCACCCCCATATACACATAGTGAGTTTTCCCCCTCCAGATGACTAACCCCAACCACCTCATCTTGACTTTCACTTCCATTATAGAAAGAAATAATTTCAGATCTTGCCCTGAGATTCTAGATATTCCTTTAGCTTAGTGCTCAGAGTGGTCTACACAGTGGCTGTTATTTCCTGCCCCTAGCATCAGAATGCATATTTTAGAAACTGTAAGTACTATCTGCAAAGGTATTCTGGTTATGGTTTTTGTCACATCAAATAGATTCATCTGGGAGAACCTGGTTCATGATCAAAAGCGGAAAAGACTCACTTGTGTCCCAATGGATGGAATGGACAGCTAACAACAATGTGCCCGCAGTCGTTTCTTCAGCGAGACGGAGAGTAACTTCAGAACCTTACACTGCATTATCAAATTGGGTTTTTCTGCCCTTAAATTCTGTGAAAAGATATTAAATATCATTAATTCATTAAAGAAAAGCCTTGTGGATTTTATGAATGCTCATGAATATTTCATAAAGTGATTAAAATTGTTAATCCTGCTCCCAATTAATTTTAAGTAATTCTTAGAACACACATGTAAATAATAGGTAATTATAATGTTTTATTATGTGTCATTTATATAACTTAGGCCATTAAAATTGCATTTCTGACAGGATACATTTCTTAGGGCCCTATGTCATTTTTTGAAAGCAATAATTCATTTTTACTTTATTTGGGCCTGTATTAATTTTGAGGGGATTTGGGGGGAGGAATATTGAGGGACCTTAAGAGAGGGAAAATAGGCTCAAAGAATGCAAAGACTGGCTCATCTATGAAGTATTATCAGAGTTGTAGGTTTTTCTCCCCAACTGATGTGCTCAGGAGGTATTCAACATATCTACTCTAATTGAGAAAGCTATCATCTGAAGAATTAGGCACAAAGCTAATTCTACTCCTTTGTTCCTTTCTTTCTTTCCTCATGCTTTAGCTTTTCGTCATGCTTGGCTACTACATGGGAAGAAAAAGGAACTTAAATCTGGAGGCAATTTATAGTAATGGAAAGTTCATAGAGTCAAAAAGAACTATATAGAAGGGATCAGGATTTCCTCGCTAGATGATCTTGGGCAAATTACTTTACTCCTTTGGATTTCACTTCCTTTACCCGAAATGTTTTGAAGATAATACCTTCTCTACTTACCTCATAAGATTTTGTGTTTTGTTTGGTTTTTTATTTTGTTTTGGAGGATTAGTTAAAACACATATTAAAAGTAATTTTGTAAAATACTCTGCTAATTACCCCAACTGATTAACTAAATAGGTAATTTTGAGTAAGTTCCTTCACCATTTCATTTCTCTGTGCCTGAGTCTTGAGACACCCTCATCTGAAACAAATTCGTTTTCCTAGGGGTCCATTTACATGTTGCTGACTTTTTCTTTAACTTTCAGTTTGTGGGTAATTTGTTGCAAGTTCAGGTGGGGCAGGACTTGGAAGGAGATGAGATATGGTCCAAAGGTGGTCCAAATGTCACAATGAGTCCTGTGGCCCTCGTGTCTCATGGCATCTGGTAGGGATTTGCATACTTGGACATCTCTCCAAACACATTTGAGCTTTTGCTCTGTAGCCACAGGGCTCCCGTCCCAAATACCCATCACTTCCAAAGAAATGCTTTTGTCAGTGGCTTCACTTACTCTGGGGCGGATTATTTCCACCAGAAGTAGCCAACTGAAGTTCTGTTTTGCCATCGCCTGTTGTGTTCTGTGAGAACTAATTCCAGTCTTTGACATAGGGAGGCATATTTATGACATTTGGCTTCTTCGTTCAACAGATTTTTCCTTTCTGTGTTTACGAGAGCTAGCATTAAGTATCAGGGTTCTGTCCTACTGGGTTCCTTTTGTTTAAAAGCATCTGTGTCCTTTGCCCTTCCTTTGGTCCTTATGAGGAGTTAGACGTGTCAAGGCACAGCTCCAGAGTTGCTTGACTGCTTTTATGTCCTTTTGTAAAAGGTTTCCAAATCAAGAGAATCATGTATTTGTTATTTCTGGGTCCATTAAATGCCCAAGTAATTAACATTAACCATTTTGCCACTAACAAAGCGTGGAAACCACGATGTTTTTGTGATGTATTGTCATTTCAACGTCAGCTTACAGTTGCACAAGCCCATCTAATCACCTGAATGACAATACATTGCGACAGGCACCAGATTAGATGGCCAGGCATTCAAATGACTCTTACACTGTTTGGAGATGCACGGGCTCCCGCCAATCAATGATGCGCTATTTTAAAGTTTCTGCAGTTGGCAAGGAGAAACTCTGAAAACACGGATAGTAGTGGTAAGAGTCTGAAAAAGTGTCTAACCTATACCCAGCCTTAACATAAACACAAAAGAAAGTTACATTTTAGACAGATGCATAACATAATCAGAAATCAGGATCTGGCATTGCATATTCTTCATTTGCAAATGCATTCCTTTCTAAAAAGCTGCAATTAATTACAAACGAGTTTTGATGCCGTTTTTGCTTTCCTTAAATATGGAGTGAATTCACCCCATAAACTAATGAACCAAAGTGGGGCCAAATAGAGACCAGCTGGCTGGATGGCTCAGTAATTTTATCCACATGATTGACTTTATGATCCTTTCACTGAAGTAACCAGTCTTTATTCTTGCAATCAGCACCAATGACAATTTGGGAAGGGTGGGGAATTATTAAAATCTGGAGAGAGGAGAGGTGCGGTTTGTTTGATGTGGAACAACACATTCGACCACACACTTCTTTGGTATTAGAGGTGCCGAATTCCGGCTGTCTCTGGCTTCCAAAGAAATACACTGATTAGTTGCCACAGAGACGTAATAAGCAACCAATGCCCAAATAATCATTGCAGATACTCCACTAACAGTATCTAACTGTGTGGCTTTTAGCCATACAAATTGTTTTTTGACAGTTTGTAACCTTTTCAAATAGTTTCCTTTGGGCATTACACCACACTCAGATCTAATTTTAACTTTTTCTTAGTCTATAATTTATGAGTTTCTTTGGCGATGCATAATATATCTGAGGTGAAAGGATACATTCAAATAAAAGCTAAGAATAAAAATCAATTGCTGTTTTAATCCATGAAAACTTTGCTCCCCAGGGATAACTATAATAGGACAGAACAAAAAGAGGGGAGGGAAGGACCTAAATGATCCAGAATTCCCATCGAACTTGTTTTAAAACAAGCAAGTTTAATCCATTTAAACACTATCATAGCTATACAGAAATGAAGCATATCACTGGTACATGTACAAAAGTATACTTTGTACAAAAGTTTATCTTGAGATCCATGAAGTTCCACAACATAAAAATTAAAAATTATAAAATTGCTTAATGATGCTGTCAGGGAGGAGCTGAAATATACAATAATCCTTTACCAGAGAAAATTCCCAGGTTTATAATTTCCAGATACTGGAATGTATCCACTCAAGGAGGAGGTAGAGTACCATTCCAATCTCTGGTCAAAAAATAGATTCCACTTAAAAATCATAGATCACAAACTGTTGGAGCTAAAGACAACTTTAGAAACCATCTAGTCAGACTCAAAATGAAGTTTTGAGTCTCTCCCCTGCCCTGGCTCCCAACCCCAGACTATCATCAAGTCCAACCACAGGAATCACATTCTTCCCACTGCTGCAACTCCCCAGCACCATCACCTTCCCCTTGGGCTCCTGCCAAATACCCCTGATTTGGGGGGTGTTAGCAAACACCAGCTCACCATTCCACTTGCTGCCTCTTTTTGTATGTCCTGTAAGCTAAGAATCATTTCTACATTTTTAAATGATTGTAAAAGAAAAATATCGAAGGGTTAATATTTCATGACATGTGAAAGCATACGAAATTCAAATTCCAGTGTCCATCAATAAAGTTTTATTAGAACACCACCATGCTCATTCTTTCATGTATCACCTATGGCTGCTTTTGTGTTGTAACAGCGGAATTATGTACAACAAGGACTATAAGGCCCACAAAGCCTAAAATATTTACTATCTTGCTCCTTTTTACTATCTGACATTTGACAGACATAGTTTGCTGACCTCTGTGTAATCAGTTCCCAATACCTATACTTTCTCTGCCACACTCATTTCTTCACACAGCAACTAGCGTCCTTTAAAAGCAAATCAAATCCTGTCATTCACTGCTTAAAACCCTCCAATCCTGATCCATCCAATATGGCAGCCACTGGCCACATGTTTATTGAGCACTTGAGTCTAGTGCAACTGAAGAACTGAATGTTAAATTTTATTTAATTTTGATTATTCTAAATTTAAAGACTGATTCTGGATTTAATTATTGGAAAGCATTTAAGTGTTTGAAGCAAGTCGGGTATGTGAATCTACCATCTCAAATGTAAATTTTTTGAAATCCTAATGTAGATCAATTATTTCCAATGAGAATTTGGCATCCAAACTGAAATGTGCTATAAATGTAAAATACACAAGGATTTCAAAGACTTAATTCAAAAAGAGATTGTAAAATATCTCAATAATTTTAATTGTGACTACATGTTGAAACGATATTTTTATATACTTTATTAAATAACACTTACTGAATCTAATTTACCTATTTCTTTTACTTTTTTAATGTGGCTACTAAACATTTTAAAATTACATATATGGCTCATGTTATATTTCCACTGGACAATGCTGCTTTAATGGGTTTACATGATGATGAGAATAAATTCAAACCCCTCACAGTATCAGCGAAGTCTTCCCTGGCCCCCGCCCACCTCTTTAATCACATCTCTTGTCAGTCTCCTCTCATTCTCCTCACCCTGGCATTCTGCCAGGCCCTCAAAGACACTCACCTAATTGTTGCCTTCTAGTCTTTTTTTGTACCAACTGTGCCTTCTCTCTGGGAACTGCTGCCCTATGGCATGACTCATTCTCATCATTCAAGTACAGCTTAAATGCTTGTCTCCTCAAAGAGACCTCCCCTAATCCACCTCTTCTAGTCACTTTCTGCATCCCACCCAGTGTTCTTCTCTCCACAGCGGCTACCGGTATCTGGAACTTTCTTCTGTATTAATTTATGTGTCTGTTGACTGTTTCCATTCCCTGTATGCCCCATCTCAACACACCAAGAGCAAGAATCTTGTCAGTTTTGTTCGCTGACCTATCCCGGGCACTTAAAACAATGCCGGGTTATTTCAATGAATGACCCTTCATTTTACAGATGAAAAACTATGATGTGGAGCAGTCGAAAAACTTACTGACAGAGCAGAATAGAAAATAGGTCTCCTCCTTCCAGCACAGTAATTTTTTTTAATTGAAGTCTAATTGACATATATTACAATAATTTTCAGGTGTAAAACATTGTGATTCAATAATTCTATACATTACACTATGCTCACCACAATAAGTGTAATCGCTGTCTGTCACCATAGAACATTACAATATTATTAACTTTATGCTCTTTGCTTTGCTTTTTGTCCCCATGACTTATTTCTTTTATAACTGGAAGTTTGTAGCTCTAAATCCTCTTTACCTAATCACCCATCCCCAAACCCCGCCCCTCTGGCAACCCCAGTGTGTTCTCTGTATTTATGATTCTTTCTGTTTTTGTTTGTTTGTTTTCCTTTTTTAGATCCCACCTAGACATGAAATCAATATGGTATTTGTCTTTCTCTGTCTTATTTTATTTAGCCTAACACCCTCTAGGTCCATCCATGTTGTCGCAAACGGCAAGATCTCATTCTTTTTTATGGTTACCAATTGAGTGTTTTTAAGGGGTGGCATGGCCCAGTGTCTCTCCTGGTCAGAGCATCAAGCCTTCCTGCTTAGCTGTGTGATGTTTTGTCAAGATGCCAGCTTCAAAAGCGAAAGGTCAGATAAGCCAACCATCTCATTTACCCATGGGCACACAAAACCTTCTCTGTAGCATCATCTGCTCTCTTGAGTGCCTTGCCAGTTTTTCAGCAGCCTTTAGGATTGCCTCTCAGATGATTTTTTCCTCTGGGTGTAGAAATAATCACCAAAATTAAAGGAGGAAATCAATGGCATTTATCCTCTCTCACACACCAAAGTGACAGTCACAAAGCAGAAGGAACTAGATCATAAGAATGGGGAAAAGGCCAATTAAATAGTCTGAAGTAATAGTACAACCACCATGAGCAGGAAAATAAACAGTAGGGGTCCGGATGCCCTTCCTCCTTCATATTTTCATTTTCTTCTTTTATTAATTAGTATTCAAACTATGCTCATGTTCCCACAAATTAAGCGACTGCCCAAAGGGTGATATTTGAAGGCAACTTAGAAAAAAATGACACACCCCACTCATGCTATAATCTAAATTGTCACTCTTTGTAAAATCAGCTCTTCTAGGCTTTCCTCCTCACTGAAAATCAGCTATTTCTGGGAGAGACATTGGTTCCCTAATTTAGGTGAAAATTGTTAGGAAAAAGGAACTAGAAGAGGTATCTGCCTTGTAGTCTTGTTTACAAGTAGACATACTCCGGTGGGCGTATTGTATTCAAAGATAATGAAGACCCCGAATTCAGCCTTTGATTTCAATGCTCATTGACTGCCAGCTAAAGAATGCTTGGATTTCTCTCTTCTTCTTTCCTTTATTCTTTCAGTCACTGGGGAAGAAAATATTTTCTTTGACCTTCACATGCATTTGTAAAAGTCCTTTTGAGAATATATCACGTGAATTGTACTATCAGGTGTATCCAGCCAACATGAGAGGAGACTTAAGAGTTGGGGGTGAACAGTGAGATAGGGCTGTCCAGGAGCAAACCATGTGGCTAACGTTGACCCTTCATCATATGTCAAAGAAGAGGGATGAAGGGATGTGGTGAGCAGACTTTAAATGTCAGATTGAAGTGTTGGAACTTTATTCTGTCAGTAACATGAAACTACTAGAAATTTTATTATGTGAATAAAATATTGTCATTTATTGCATAAATGACATATTTAGGAGAATATTAATGACTAGCCTTTATTGAGCACTATGCTCTAGACAACGTTTCTAAGCACTTTACATGCTTATATGTCACTTAGTCCTCACAATGACCCTGTAAAGTAAGTAGAAGCTTTACTATTCCAACTTTACAGAAGAGGAAAACGAGATACAGATAGATTCAATAACTTCCCCACTGTCACACAGCTTGTATGTGGCGAGCTGGGATTCAAACCCATGGAGTTTGCCTCCAGTGCTCTTCAGGAGACCTAAAAAATATGGCAGAGTAACTAAAAGACTCTAACACAGGTAGAACGGCTGCTAGTCTATATGGAACCTTGTACAAAGCCAGAAAAGATGCCACCTCTGGATAGGGTCAGTAAAAGTGTTGGTAAGTGGATGGCATGGTGTCTTTGCATGAGTTTTAAAAGGCTACCCTTCCTGTGGGCAGACACAGCTCCATGCTCCATCTATGGCTTGGTTTATGGAGGAAAAAGGCTAGATTTCTCCTAAATGCCCTTATTTGTTGTCCACACCAACTTTTGAACATTTCATTTTCAGTTAAATTGTTGAAATATATTAACCTTCATGTCATAAAACCATCAGCAAAGTCAGCTTTACACTACAAAGCCTTGTTTCAATGGCTGTGAACATTTGTGTGTGTGTGCGCACGCGCACGTGTGTGCACATGCAAAGTAAAGAAAGAGGCAAATTTCCATGTTTGGGTTGATGCCAGAACAAGATCAAAGAATAGCCACAAAGTCTTGGAGTGGAGAACCCAAATTCCTGATGAACTCTTTCAAGAACTCACAAAAAAGTCTTCGAAGATGAAAGTCATCAAAGGTCATCAGAAATTCTACTGGGGATTTGAACTCATCTTTCTCAGTCACATTACCAACAATTTTAATTAGAGAAAAAGAGGAGCAATCCAGAAGATTTCCATAGAGTAAGTAACATTAGGTCATGCTAGAATTTGCCTGCTAATACAGATGATTTTATTTAGATACCTATAGACCATATAAATGCATATGCTTTTCCCAAGGAGCCCAGATTAGCATTGCTTTTCTACCCCTGCCAGATTTGCAGGCTTATTCCTCCTCATGAGGTCAACCCAGCCTGCCTTATGACCCAATATCAGAGAAGATGCATAAAAATCACCTAAGTCCAAAGATCAAGTTTCAAGATCAAGTCAGCCATAATGCTGACATTGCATAGTCATTCCCCAACCCCATCCCTTTCACCCGAGTCTCTTGATCAATCATTTTCTAAATCCATGGCCCAGTACTTTGGTGTCCAGGTTCTACGGACCTCCCCCAGTACCTCTGGGACCTCCAGGTAGACCTCCTGTACATACAACCCTGCCGGCCTTGATGATGTAGCAGTAAAGACCACTCTTGTTCTTTCCTACCTTCATCCACTTTTACTCATCAACCCCATTGGGGAAATCAGAATCTGATTCCACTTTATAATCTTTGGTTTTGCCTGAATTCTTTACTCTGAGTCCTAGAATCCACTTTCTATCTAAAACTTTCTGCTTTCTTTAAAACCCTGACTTTGAGCAGAAATAATTACGTGGGTCTACCTGACATTAGGTCATCAACTGGCTAAAATTTTAAATTACAGTACATCCAAAATAATTCATTCCTTAGAATATGAAAGTGCCACATTCCTGAAGTCTTCTGAGAAACCAAAGTTCAAGGTAATTGTCTTAGTATAGTCCAGACAAGAAAGTCACGATGTTTTAAAGAACAAGTTCTTACCCTTGCAAGCTCATGAATGGGACTCAGGGTCCATATAAGCTTTCTGGAAAAGTGCATAATATAAAAATATGTGTGTATGCATGTGTACATATGTGTACTTTTTCTAAGGAAAGGGACCATGGATTTCAGCAAAATTTTAAAGGAGTCAGTGAGCCACAAAATATTAAGGTACATTGTTAGGCCCAGCAACTATATCCCCTCCAGATAGTCAGTGACCCAACTGTATATCTTTGCCTGTATAGAAAAGCTAAAATACTTGGCATGTTTCTTTCTTCTAATTTGTAGTTTGTAATGCTAAAAAATACCTTACATTCCAAAATACAATACATTCCAAATCAGTTCTGTTGATGGCTTTGACACATTTTCCCAAATATGATTTTGCAAAGCTCAAAAATTATGTCAATTCTGTAAATGCTTTAAAAGTTTGATATTATTATTCTACTAGTGAAATTACCATGACAAAAAATATTTAGATACATACATGTACACATAATGAACTAATGACTTAAAAATGAAGAGAAATTCTAAGTGACCAGGATTTTCTTTAATCTTGCAGTTTTATATTAGATTATATTAGATTCCATTCATAAACTGAGGAGTGGAACATCATTATCATACAAGAACAGCAAGACGGAACCATTACCTGAACCTTGGGCTAATCCTAGCAGGTTTTCACACCCTGCATTTGATATATTTAAATCCAGATGATCAAATGCTATCATGTCACAGGTCTTCTCTAACATGATTTCAGAAAATGCTTCCATTCCTTCAAAAATAATTCACTCTGGTATAGATAATGTCAATATGTTAAGCACACATAGAGGCACTATTTATTCTATTAAATTGGAAAGGTTATTGGTCATGCAAACCCAGTCAAATCTCAACTTTATCTGACTTTACCACTCCACTGGGGTTACCTGAATCACACTCAATCACAACAAGTACAAGTACAAGCTTTTTGACAGCAAAACTATTCCTCAGCTGGTACTGCATAATTGAGTATTTTTCTGCCAAGATTGACTGGGGTTAGGATATTAATTGTCAAATCTTTGGAGAATCAATCTATCTCTCTCTCTCTCCCCCTTCGCGCTCTCGCTCTCTCTCTCTCTCTCTCCTTAACTCCCCTCCTCCTTTCCTCATTATATTTACATAGCTAAATACAAAATGCGAACTCACTGGTCTTGGAAATGGATTGTTTTTCTTGCCAGTTACCAACCATAAATTGATAGAGTGGGACAAAATTATTTCAAATTAAAATACATTTTTTGAAAATATAATTCATTTAGTTGTACAGTTTAGTGTAAGTAAAGCCACTAAACATGTTTCCAAAATCTATTAAGAAACTGAATGTGCAGCTCAATCTTATGAGCATGTAGCCAAGGATGAGGTCAAAAATCTCACGGACATATTCACCAACTCTGAATGCCTTTGTGCTAAGAATGTGCCAGTTATTGGAGGGGGTAAAGATGAATACTAGTACCTTCGCCTTTAGCTAAATCACAGTCCACTCACATCACACCTGAGAGAAATTAATCAGCAAAGCCAGATCTGAAGCTGAGACACCTCCTGCATTCAGTTACTACTGCTGCTGTAACAAATTACACAATGCACCAAACAACACAAATTTGCAGTTTTACAGTTCTGTAGGTCAGAAATCCAAAATGGGTCCCACAAGGCTAAAATCTCACTTAGTAGGGCTGTGTTCCCTTCTAGATACTCTAGGGGAGAATGCATTCGCTTTAGGGGAGAATCTGTTTCCTTGCCTTTTCCAGCTTCTGGAGGCCACTTCTGTTCTGTGGCTTGTGGCCTTTTCCTCTATCTTCAAAGCCAGTGGTGGTGGGTCAATTTCCTCTCCTGTCACATCACTTTGAACTCGTTCCCTGCCCATTTCACTTTTAAAGATCCTTTTGGGGTGCCTGGGTGGCTCAGGTGGTTGGGCGACTGCCTTCGGCTCAGGTCATGATCCCGGACTTCCAGGATCGAGTCCCACATCGGGCTCCCAGCTCCTTGGGGAGTCCGCTTCTCCCTCTGACCTTCTCCTCTCTCATGCTCTCTCTCACTCATTCTCTCTCAAATAAATAATAAGGTCTTTTTTTTTTTCTGTTTTAACTTTTTAATAATAAGGTCTTAAAAAAAAAAAAGATCCTTTTGATTACATTGGACCCACCTGAATAATATAATCTAATCTCCCTCTTTTAAGGTCATCTGATTAACAAACTTAATTCCATTTGCAACCTTAATTAATCTTCACAGTTTAAGGTAACACATTCACTGGCTGTGAGAATTAGGACACGGACATCTTTGGGGGCCATCATTCTGCCTGCTACTTCCCCTGAGACTAGTCATGTATTCTGATATTTCTATCTGCTCTTCAAAAGGAGATAGATATATATACGTGTGTGTGTGTGTGTTTTGCTTAAACCACACCCCTAAAAGAACTACATGCTTCATCACCTCAGAACCAATACCCTCTGTAAGGTAACCATAATTACTTAATTTTCAACCTGATTTTTTATTTCAGAATATTGTGGAATAAAAAATAGCTTTGGAGAGGTGCCTGGGTGGCTCTTTCAGTTGAGCAGCTGCCTCTTGATTTCAACTCAGGTCATGATCTCAGGGCTGTGAGATCGAGCCCCAAGTAGGGCTTTGCCCTGAGAGTGAAGTCAGCTTGGGATTCTTGTTCTTCCCCTCCCTCTCACTCTTCTCCTGCTCACATGTACGTGCACTCTCTCTTTCTCTCCCTCTCCAAAGGAAAAAAAAATAGTTTTGGAGGAAGAAGAAAACTGATCATTTAGGAGCAGAATAATGTATATTTTCATAAAACAAAAGGCAGATGTGAAGAGTATTTCAAAATATACAAACCCCAAAAGAAGAAATTAGTTTGTTGTAACTTCCCTATTCCCCTAAACAAATCAATTGGTGTCATGAGTACAAAGCAAGTTATTATTATTTGGGGTTATATCACATAGTTACAATGTATATACACAGCAGGCATGTGCGGAGCCAGGCTGGAAGATTTATTTAGCGCCCACTTTCTTTTAAGTGCATAGGTGATCTTTATGAATATCATTTTAAGTAGAGTCACTATTTATAGTCTTTCTTCTTTCTGGTTAGAGGCAGTCACTTAAGAAGTGCATCTTTGCTCAAATGAACAGACCAAATAAAGTGTAGTCTACTCCCTACAACAACTTCTCCCAGAGCAGAGGCTATACAAACAGAAGGACTGTTCAGGAAAGGCCTACTGAGGGAAAATACTTTTCCTCTGAACTGTTCTCCCATCATATAATAATCACAGATGTGTTCTGTTGGGGAAAAAAATGGCTCTTCAATGTAATAAGACTACACCTAAGCATGCAGCAAGTCTTTTCAAATTATATATTTGAAGGGAAAAATATATAACTTTCATTAAACATTAATATCAATACTCAAGCCTTAACCACAATAATCTGTTACATTAAAAATAAGGAAACCAAAATTCTGAAAGTGGAAAACATAGCCCTGAATCTTTGGCCACATTATCCACTTGCTTCATTTTTATTTCCATTAAAAAGACAGGATTCCCTAATGCTTTATCAATTTCTAAATTTTTCACAAACCTCAAACCATCTCAGCGTTCTACTTTTATTTCTATGGTGATTATGTTTTTTTAAACTTTTCCTAGTCACTAAGTCTAAGAAGCACTTTCCAGATTCATTCACCTCCTAACTATACAGTTAGTATTTGATGACTCCCTTCTTAAAACACACACACACGCACACGCACACGCACACACACACACATACACAAACAGTAACTCCATTTAGGTCTCACCTTGTGGAAAAAAGGAACACATCACTTGGAATGCACCAACACTGGAATTATAAAATAAGGAAACAAAGTCTTCAACATTAAAGATGCTCTGTGATCTGACTTAGTGCCTGAACTCCTTCACGGACTGTTCCAGTGGGGGAGATGACATCAAGGTTCTCTTTTCTTCTTCTTTCCAATAAATACTTAACTCTCTAGAGAGAGCTATGTAAATTTCTATCTATACATTTCCAGTATGGAAGGGCTTGAACTTATACAAGTGCGATATTTTCATCAAAGGTGAATTCTTCATGATTTTGCTGGGACCATCCATCCATCCCCAGAAAACTTAGAGAACCGCTGCATAACTATAGTCCAGAAGATTCTCATGTGCATAATGACTCAATAATAGGTGCCCAACCCAAAACCTGATGCACCATGACCTTGCTGACTTTGTCATTTTCACAGATTTATTGGTTTATTTTGCTGAGATACTAGCTTAATAATCATGTCCTCATCAGGGACTTTGAACATATCCGAGGGATGTGAGCTGAGTTAGGAAGCTCACTTGGGGCTGAAGCACATGCAAAGAATAGAAAGTGCCTGGTCATCCAGATCCCAACACAGAGGAAAACTGCTCCTCAGGTAGTTCAAGTAATTCAAAATTCTATGCATTCAGGTTTTATCCTTTTGGGAAATAATCCATCACAAGATTGATCAGAATTCATTAGACATAACATTTCTTTTTCCACGTTGTCCTCCTACTGGGAAAATATCATTTGCAATCATGGAACATAAATTCATAAGTGACTTTACTGGTAGCAAGGATGAACATTTTCTTAGACTAACACGCTCCCTAGAATAATCTAGAGATTATTCTCCCTAGAATAACCTATACAGACTGATGGTTAAGAATTTTCAAAAAAGCTAGCTATGGTTAGATGAGGATGAGACCCTGGAGCAAAGTGAGGCCAACTTGCTTGCATGAGAACTCATATCAAAAAGTATTTTGATTAAGCTCAGAGAAAGGAAAGTCTTTAATGTAAAAGGACATAATTCACCCGAGTTAAAGGTGAACGTTATCTTTGGGTCACTTTGCTCAGGAATATACAGGAGAGTATATGCTCTGAGCACAGTAAAATCTCCTTTCCTGACTCACAGCCCTGGGCAATGTGTCTGGCAAGCCAGGAGCAGACTGGAGAGACATTTGTCAAACACACACAGAAGAACACCCAAGACGTTGTGATCACCACACCAGCCAACTGTGAGCAGATACAGGCCTGGGAAACAAGGTAAGATTTCTCCAAAGAAATGCTCTGGTCCAAACGGCCTCTTGGAAAGTATAAAATACAGTTAAATCTTAAATCAATGTTACATTATTCACCATTTATAGTCAATGCCCACCCGCCCACCCACTTTCCCAAGAACTTGATTCTAAATGACAATTTCAGCTTGGATTTTAATATTCCTTCCAGTGGACTTTTCCCGGATGGAATTTAAATGATTAAAAGCAAACAGACCCACAGTCATTAGCCCTCATCCTTCTGGCAGCATTTTCTGCTGTCGGTATGTTTATTTTTCTGAAATCAATGGAATAGACTCTTAACACTCTGATTTTCTCTTTGCCTTAAAAAAAAAAGAATGTATGTTTCTCACACATAAATTAGATACTGATCTGGGAATATGCAGTTATTAGAAAAAGACACACCAGCTAAACCAAACTGCTCACAAAAAAAGTGGTAAAAGAAATTTTTTTTCTTAGACCTGCCATAAGTACTTCCTTAACTAACTTAATTGATAAGAAATAACTCTAACCATAACTAGTTAGAGAAAAAAAAGTTTTCTTTTAAATGAAGTATACTATGACTTCAAAAATTTACAGAACTTACAATCTTTGATTTAAGGTTTTTCCCAGAAACTGATTTTATCCTGAACATCTGCAATATTAGTTTCTGCTTTCATTTTGTAAAAATCTACTCATTCTTTTATAATCCACAGAGGATTCCTATTCCTTCTTTGCACACACTGACCCAAATATAATTCTTGCCCTTCTCATCAACTCAAAAACAAAAAACAAAAACCTCATGGCAAACCTATTTAATTGCTAAGAGAAGAATATGGAAAAAAAATTAAAACCTAAATCATATCCATAATGGAAAAAAGACATTATAAATCTAAAGCGAATTAATAATACCGAAATGTTTGTCCTTTAGAACTGATGCACTTTGTTAAATTGAGAGCATATCAAAATATATGGTTTGACTTTAAAGGAAGTAAAATTCTCTGATATATGGTGCACACATTTCTAAAACATATTTCTCAAGAGAATTCATGAAAACTGATGTTTAATTTTCCTTATAGTGCATTCTGAACCAAGTTTCTTCATAAAAGGAATGCACCATACTTTCAGAATGAAAAGCAAAACATTTTCTTTGTTTCCATTCTCCTCCACCTACAGAAAATAGAAAGCATGGACTAAATTTTTAGTGCCTATTCCTTCAAAAGGAAAAAAAAAATGGAAGAAGAATTATGCTTTTGAGCAAAGCAAAAAAAAAAAAAATTACACAAAATTTGGGGATTTCTCTGTGACTCAGGTCTCAGTCTTAAAAAGTGGCATTTAAATGAGTTTCCTGGGACGCCTGAGTGGGTCAGTTGGTTAAGCGGCTGCCTTCGGCTCAGGTCATGATCCCAGCGTCCTGGGATCGAGTTCCACATCGGGCTCCTTGCTCAGCAGGGAGCCTGCTTCTCCCTCTGCCTCTGCCTGCCACTCTGTCTGCCTGTGCTCGCTCTCTCTCTCTCCCTCTCTCTCTGACAAATAAATAAATTTTTTAAAAAATTTAAAAAAAATTAAATGAGTTTCCTGGTGACTTTTCTCATTAAGCCTTCCTTAAAACACCAAAGTCTTAGAAATGTAGCCAAGAACAGCATCGCTACTGCCTTTCAGAGACTTCCTTCAAGAGACTGCTTAGAAACACTGAGAAAAAAAAATTTAATTTAATTTAAAAAAAGAGAGAGAGAGAGACAGAGAGACAGCCTGCTTAGGGGCTGGATTGCAAACCTAGCTCAGTGGTTCCCCGACCTGGTGGCATATCGGTATTGTCAGGGGGAGCTTTTTAGAAATGCAGGTGCCCTGGGCACACCCACTAGTGATTCTTATTCAATATAACCGGTGGGGGCCCAGGAATATGAGTTTGTTCACACTTCTCAAATGATTCTGTTTTGGTTTGGAAACCATCAACAATGAGAGATAAATGCTACTCCAACTGTTGACCAAGTAGCTAAGTTCTGGCTGATATTAACGCATTATGTTCACATTGAGTCTCTTTTTGATAGCGATCACTTGATAAGGTTCCAATATACAATACCCACTTTCATTCATTCCTTTATAAAAACTGCCATGGGAAAAAAAAAAAAAAGAGAGAGATCAGATGTTCTGTGATATTCTCCAGATTTCAAGATAGTAAGTTATCCGACTTTCAGGTTATTCTAGAAAAATGAAGAGCGTGGATCTGACCTTAGTGACTTCACTCTTCCCCACCAGCCCACCTGTCAATCTTTTGGGTCTTCCAAGGTTTTGGGGGGGTCTAGGAGCTTAAGCTAAACTTATTCTATTGTCTTGTCCAAAGATAATGAGAATAAGTAACATTTTCCATGATGTTACCTAACTTTTGGCTTAATGAATTGGAACATGCCCATCTAGAGTCAAAGCAAAAATTTAAAAGTGAACAAAATGCTAGCTAGTTATCCAACAACATGGAGTATGTCCAAACTATCCTCTGATGTGACAGAAAGATCGTGGCTGCTAAGGAAGGGATCCTGGCTCTCTTACTCTACACCTTTCATGTCACTCTTAGTAGGCTTCAGAATTTTTAAGCTACAGTTCCTTCATCTCCATAATAGGAATGATGCTATTAGACTTAGCGTTATTCTGAATATTAAAGGGATAATGTATGGAAACCACCGTGTTCATAATAAATGCTCAACAATTATGAAGAGTCAAGCTTTGGTCCCAGAGAGACTTGAGCTATTATTCCAGGTCTACCTCTTGTGACATTAGGGAATCCGTTGAATGTTCTAAGTCTCAGTTTCATCACTTACAAATGGACAAGATAGCAGTACCTGCTCCCTTTAATGACAGCAAGGAACAATGCGTGTAGAGCATTTCATACATTCTTCCAGGTTGCTGGCACTTCGTAGGCTTCACCAAATGGCAACTCCTTACTCTTACTTTCTTCCTCAACCTGCCTTCCGAAGATTTAGGAAGAAGTTTGCGTTTGCAGAAACGAAGAAGATCAGATGGGTATTAAGGAGGGCACAACATGTGATGAGCCCTGGGTGTTTTATATACAACCAATGAATTGTCAAACTAATGATGTATGTGGGCCAACTGAGCATAATGATAGAAAAGAAAAGAAGAGGATCTCAGCTCTCCTTTCACAGATGAGGGCACTGAGGTAAAAAAGGTTAGGTGATTTCCTTCAGGTCACACCTCTGGTTGGTGACAGAGCTGCGTCTCTAACCCTGAGTCCAGCATTGTCCTTACTTTATGGCAATATTTCTCTTACCTCCCTCAATAGAGATGAATGCTATTTGTGATGAACCCAATCACTGAGAAAACCATTATTTAATTACCCTCATGGCTAGAGAGCTCAGTCTTAAATGTCAATTTTAAAAAAGCAACCAGATCATTGTTATAAAATACCACTATTGGGGTGCCTGGGTGACTCAGTCGGCTAACCACCTGACTCTTGGTTTTGGCTCAGGTCATGAGATCCAAGCCCCATGTCAGGTTCCATGCTCAGTGGGGAGTCTGCTTCAGATTCTTTCTCTGCCCCCCCACCCCCTCCTAACACAGGCTCACTCTTTCTCTTTCTCTCTCAAATAAATAAAATCTTTTTTTTTTTTTAAGTTTAATTATTTGACAGAGAGCAAGAGCACAAGCCCGGGGAGCAGCAGAGGAGGGAGAAAGAGAGTCTCCATTGAGCAGAAAGCCTGTTGCAGGGCTCAATCCCAGGACCCTGACATCATGACCTGAGCCAAAGTCAGATGCCCAACCATCCGAGCCACTCAGGTGCCCCTCAAATAAATAAATAAAATCTTTTTAAAAATACCACTATAAAAATGTAGTAACAGGGCGCCTGGGTGGCTTAGTGGATTAAAGCCTCTGCTTTCAGCTCAGGTCATGATCTCCAGGTCCTGGGATCGAGCCCTGCATCGGGCCCTCTGCTCAGGAGGGAGCCTGCTTCCCCCTCTCTCTCTGCCTGCCTCTCTGCCTACTTGTGGTCTGTCTGTCAAATAAATAAATAAAATCTTAAAGTAAATAAATAAATAAAAATAAAAATAAAAATGTAATAACATAACTCTATGGAATAAAAGCCAATGAATGACTAAATCTGGTTAAGAATCAGAAAGGAGCCCTTTTGTGGGTTTTTCTTCCTAAATGCATAGGACCATAAACTGTCCAAAATGCCCCGCTCGTTCTTGGGTTATTGGTTGTACATAAACAGAAAACAAATTCTCCTGGTCTACCGAGAACTGGAACACAAATTCCCAGGAAGCCTAGTGAGCTCTCTCAGGGTGATCGATGACAGATGTACAGTTGGGAGGCACTTTCCATGCTCTGAGCAGAGTAAAGGTCCACAGAGATATGGGCCAAAAAAAGCTGCACATAAAACTTGAAAAGAGGGCAATGCATCTTCTGGAGTCCCTTTGGACTTTGTCTTTCACTAACAGAGGATTGCAACCTAAGTGGTTTTTGGCCACAGCAGAAAGCAACAAAAGGCTGCATGACTGATTTTTCTTAAATGAAAAAAGAGGGGTTTATGGTATTTAAATTGCATGGTCCAGATGGTGTTTTCCATCCTTCATGCTCTTTTGGTGATGGCCATGTCTTGCCTATGGCTTCCGTGGCAGGGCACACTCACCAGTCAGCAATTTCACCACTGCTTGGGTCCAAATGAGCTATGGAGAAAGAAATTAGGGTGAGTGGAGAGGCCACAGCTGGGAGACATCAGCCACACTCAACAGGCCTCTTCCACATACATAAACAGAGCAGACAGAGGGAAGAAGGGTGGAGAAACAAAATACTGAGGTTTACAGGGTAGGACTTGGGGCCTGCAGAGGACAGCTCACCACATGACATGTGCCTATAGGTTCAAACCCAATTGCTAAAAAATCTCTGAGTGGCTCTGAAAAAGGTGGCTATTAAATTTCTCAGCTGAAACATTCAAAGGCTTTCTGATACCACAAAGTATTTTTTTGCGCACTTAAACGGTTCCTTAAATACCTCACTGGAAGAAGAGAATCATTTAGTAAGTTTATTCTCATGTAGGAAAGTGTCTCCTTTAATAATGGACTATGTTAGCCGGGTTTGGAGTTCCTGCTGTGGTTTTAACTCTCTCTCTCTTCACCGCAGTTCCCAGTTGAAAATTTTGGAGCTTCGAAATTCCCGTGGACCACTATCCTACCCTGTTTATTAGAAGAAACATTGAGGAAGGTAACATGTCGTTCGTGGCATATTGCATTTGCACCTGAACTGTAAAAGGAAATTAATGCCTTTAGCAAAGGATTATGGCTTTTTAAGTACCACTTTCCGTGCATAATACTGTAATAAAAAAAGAAAACACCCAAATGAGATATCAGCAAATTTTTTTTCTATAGAGTGAAAGAAAATGTTGTAATTCCATATTTGTGGTTTATGTTCAGCCACCTGCTCGTACAACACTAAGTTGTGTGTTTTTGTTTTTTTTTTTCCTTTTGGCCCAAAGCAGAGGGTCAAGCTTCCATCGCTCTCTTGCTTTCCTCCAGGGTCACAGAGAATGAGCGCCAACTCGGCCTCCTCCTCAAATAAACAAAAATGTGTGAATAAGAAATTCTTCCCCACAATTCTACCAGACCACAATGCTTTTAGGATGTGCATCCTAATTGGGTCCTACCTGGGAAAGAACATGAAATTTAAATTGTGGCTTACATCAACAGCAAAGGCAAAGGAGCTCAGAACAGTGTTCAGAGTGACTTTTTTAGAATGCATAGCCCTTGAAAATACTGAGCACAGCTTTCTACAACTCAGCTAATTATGTGGTTCACTTTTTAATCTTTTTCTTCAATGCTATTAAAATTATTTATTAAAAAAAGAAATCTACCTCATATGCTCCTAGTTGGAATATGCTGACTTTCTTCAAATCAAAATGTATTGAGAAACAGAGTTGCTCCTACCCTTGGAGCCAGTAATTCCGTATCTAGAAATTTATTCTAAATCAGAAATTCAAACAAAGATATCTGTAAGTTTTTTAATATAATAGTGACATATAAGAAATGGGGTTAATGCTCACAAGTGGAAAAAGGATCAAATCAATTGTGGGGTAGGATGGTTTGAAGAATATCGATTAATATTGGAAAATACAGTGAGACAATATTAAGTTTTTCAAATGATACAAACTCTTTATAAATTTGATCTTAATTTTAAGTACATATTTATATATGTGTATATTTATGTGTATGTGATTATCTATATTTATATATACAAGTATAAATGGAATGGAAATGAAATAAAATGGAATGGAAAGAAAAATACTATTTTTGTTTTCTACTTCAACAGTGCCTGTTATTCCCAAATTTTTTACAATGAACACAGATTGATGTTAAAATTAGAAAAAGATAAATGTAAAAAAGTATATTAAAACTTTCAAAATTGGATATCCTGAGGAATTTTAAAATCATACATCTTGGAACCAAAAGAAATCCCATCTGGTGTTTTTTTTATTAAAAACTTAATGCATTTTGTTAGAATAGGCCCAGCGATCTTAACTGACTTATCTAAGGAAATAGTTTAAAGATTATACCTGGTTATGAATTGGGAAAAAAAATGCAATTTATTCCTCATAAGACTGAATGTGCTACTTCAATGACCTGTACTCACCCACCACAAGCTTGCAGGCTTCTTCTGGTTACCAAGGACAAGTTCTAAGAATTGAAATGAATAATAAAACCCACAGAATGATGGCTTTAAAATTGGGTGGGCCCCAGGGATCATCCATTCCAGAATTTCCACCGCAAATGCAATGGAATGACTGGTTCAGCAAAGGGTTAGAGGAAACTCCTCAGGAGAACAAGGACACTGAGCATGCGCAGCTCCTTCTACTAACACAACGCCACGTTCAACCGTGTTATACACTTCCAAAAGAAAGCCAGGATGTGGGCGCAGGCATTTTATTTGGAGTTGAGCCTAGGAAGTACTGGGAGGGAAATGGAGGAGAAACAATGGGGAAGAGAATGAAAACCTGTAGAGGTGTTGGTATGGGGGGCTACCACTGTGGAAAAATGAGGCTCCTTTTGGCTGGGGAACCTCGGAGACATTGCGGCACATCCCTTAAAGTTGTGTCAGCGTAGGTGGTAAAGCTGGACTATTTAACCACTAACTCTTGTCCCACACTGGTTCCGGGGCTATCCTGAAAGGTTAACTCACTGGCACTTGCTTCCCCCAGGCTAAGCGCACTTCTAGAAACTGCCCTGGGTTGACAGACACAGGTACCTTCCACAAGCAGGTTAAGAGTTCACTTAAACTCATGATGTCACAGAGGGGACAGAGGCTTAGGGGCAGGTTAGACCTGAGCGGGGAATCGTGGCTCTGCCACCTACAAAACTCGGGGCAGGCTATTAAATCTACTGGAAACTCAAGTTTTCCATTGAAAAACTTGTCAATGAACACTTTCATTAGATTTTCATTTCCTTCCAACCACCTTAGAGTATCAAGCAATTTTCTTTTGTGCCAGGTCACTAGGCAGGGCTGCTAAAAGCAGCCGTCTACTGTTTCTACCATTTGAACAGAACACAAGATGTGAATTTTACTATGCTCCATCAACTGCCAGTTAAGGTATTCCAACCCTGAACACTCATTTATCTTTTGTGGTAATTATCAAATTACCAAATTAGCATAAGGTGGACTTCTGTCCCATTTAGGAATATTTAAGATCAATAATTTTTCTGTTAGGGGTGCCTGGATGGCTCAGTCGGCTAGGCATCTGATTCTTGATCTGGGTTCAGGTCTTGATTTCAGGGTTATGAGTTCAAGCCCCACCTTGGCTCTATGCTGGGCAGGACATGGAGCCTACTTAAAAATTTTATTATTATTATTATTATTATTTCTGTGTTATAATAAAGTCATGGTTTTATAACTTTGAAATTTCACAATAACAACACCACACTATTTAGTGCTTAATATATACTAAGCAATCTTTACAGTGGACTTCACATGGGTTATCCCAATAAAGCTCACTGATCATATTTGTGAGGTGCTATTAAGAAGCATATTTTACTGATGAGTAAAGTTTGAACTGAAAGGTCAGTAACTTGCCCATTTGTGTAACTAAAATGCAACATAACCAGAGTCCCAACCTAGATCTGAATGTATCCAGAAATAGTGCAGCAACTACACTCAATTCCCTTCTGCTCTACTGGCACTTGGACAGATTGCATGCCTGTAAGTGAAAACAATCTTCCAACTCCTTAATCATCAATATGCACTCAATAGTGGCCTAGTAGAAATAATCAATAAGCTACCTCAATAGAGCATCACTATATGCCATACAAGTCTGTCATTCCCAGTCTCTTTATTTTGGTTCTTTGGAGTCAGACAGATCTGGATTCAAATTCCAATCCAGCCTTTCCTATCTTGTAATGGACAAATGACTTTGCTTCCACATTGCTCATTATTCCCCAATAATGCTCAGTTTGTCTAGCTGGCAGAACATAGAAATTAACTAACATGCATTTCATGTGTCTCAGAAAGAGCACAGGTTCACAAAAGCACAGCTAGAAATTACTACTTCCCAAATGTCAGCAAAACCATCACTCCATGTCTGTTGACCGATTAGAAATGCTCTGGACTCCAAGAGTAGTATCATAGATGTCTTGGCACTCAAAGTACATGAAAATATATCTACTGGATTAATTAAACTTCTTTGTTATTATGAGTAATTCTCATGGCTAAAATGTTGTGCTAGACTTCTCACACTAAGTAAAACTGGTCCAACATCCATCAGTTTACAGACTTATGTAGAATATTTGTCTGTAGATAGAAAACAAGTAGTTGTACATATATACACAACATACTTATGTTTATGTATTTATATGTATAAATAAAATTATTTAACAACCTACTTTACATAGGTTGTTAAAGGAAACATGCGATTTTACTACTCCCACAGCATAATGAATTCATTAACTTATCTTGGTGAATGATGTGATTATAGCAAAGGGTTAAGAGTCAAACAAGAGGGGAGGAAATAGAATTCAGAAATGAAAATCTATTCTGAAAATCCTATGATTGCCCATCAGTGAAGTCATTTTGGAAAAATAGCCTGTGGGTAAAATTGTAAACACCATATGTTTTTGAATATTGAAGCGTTGTCTAAGAAAATGACTGAAAATAGAAAAACTTTAATCCCAAGACTACTTTGCATTGGCAGATATATCCATAATATTAATACCCTTTTCCTTTAACACCTTGCTGGTTCTGCAAATAGTTTTTTATACTAACTCGAATGAAGGCTACAAAGAATTTATGTCTTTATTGAACTTTATAAATTCCATAGTTATTGGAAAAGAATGAGCTTCTAGGAAAAAATCTTGTATTTAATTCACAGCTGTGTTTTTTGGTGATTCTGTCATTAACACACTGTGACCTTTCTGTGTGTGAGATTTCTCATGGAAACCCAAGCAAATGGTGCCGTTCATCCTCTGAGTTCATTACCCAAAAAGTTATAAATAGGATACTGTAAAACAAAAGCCATTGTGCATCTCTAAGTAGATCATATTTTATATTTTAGTGTCCTCAGTGACTCATTTTTTTCAGTGACTCTTGAAAAGAAATGTAGACAGCATCACAGATGAATACAAGTTTCAGTACCATTCTGTATAGCTAGTATTTTGTCATAAGAGAAAACATTAAACAACTAGGTCTAAAGGCAGTGGAAAGGAGATGGATGGCATGATCCACACTAGCATTTGATTATATAGATAGAATATTTGTAATAAAGCATGTCCTAATGGCACCTGAGTAGCACAGTTGGCTAAATGTCCGGCTCTTGGTTTTCGGCTCAAGTCACGATCTCAGGGTTATGAGATCAAGTCCAGCACTGGGCTCTGCGTTCAGCATGGAGTCTGCTTAAGACTCCCTCTCTCTCTCCTGCTTCCTCTGCCTCTCCCCCTGCTCTCTCGCTCTCTCTCTCTTTCATACAAATAAATAAATCTTTTAAAAATGTTTTTAAATAATAAAAAAGATTTTTTAAAAGCATGTCCTAATACTACCTACTGAAGAAACACCAAAAGAAACAATATGGAATCCAAAAGGCATTTTCTCACAGTGTTAGTGTATACACCAATCAATTGGGAATTGTATAAATTTCTGTGTATCAATTTTAGCAAGTTTATCAGTCGTAATGCTTTCAGCTGTTGAGCAAACTCATTAACATACAATTTAATTAGTTTATAAAAGTGCCTAATAAAGGGTAGTTTAACACTAGTTAATATGGACTGACATAAACAATCATTGCCTGTGAATGCTTATTAATTAGACAAGTAGAACTCAACAAATAAAACTGCTGTGAGATTTGGGCAAATCTTTCAACCACTCTGGTCCACAGTGACTTCATGCAGAGGGCATGGATTGCTTGATTTGCAGTGTCCTCCTAACCCTGAAGGTTTTGAACTGTCATTTCATGTATTTGTTTTCATAAATTAAATTCAAGTTGAGAGTACAACTGTACTGAATGAGAAATCTAAAATATAGTGTAATGGAAAGTTTTGGAAATGTTTTCTTTTGAATTGTTTCCATTCTTCCTCTCATATTTGCTCACTTACATATTTACCTAACCAGGCAAAAAGTAAGTCCATTTTCCTTTACCAAATTTATGGATTACATGTATTTTTACATTTCTTATTATATTTCTATTTACATATCTCCATTCCATTGGAAAGTAAGCTCTTGGAGAACAAGGGCCATGCCCATTTCTTTTTTGTTTTTTTTTTTTATTGTACTTAGCAAAATGATTTACTCATGTGTTCATTAAATATTTTTAAATAAACTAATGTTGTCTCAGAATATCAATTTAGTGAGAGCTCTGGCATCTGCCTTTCCCTGCCACACTCACTGAGGCTGTGGGTGTGGCATAATCTGAAATCCAGATTGGAGAGTTTCTCTACTCTTGCCTTTTTTACATTGCTCTAAGCCATTTCAGAAATCATCTGCTCTTGCTCTCTACCCTCTTGGCTTTGAGAATTGGTTTATCCTCCTTGTTTTGTTCCATTTGGCTTTGGCAACTGTTCCCACACTGTTTACCTTGTGTACTGACCTTGGAAACCCCTAAGATTTGCCTCTGCCAATTGTCTCCGCCTCCTTTGGCTCCAAATTCTAAATCATTGCCCAGACCAAGCCTCTGAGACACCACCTGCCCTGTCTTGTGGAAAGGAGATCATATTTGATTTCTTTGGAAAACAACCATCTTATCAGGTTCATGCAAATCTCATATTTGTTTGGAATGGCCATTTAAAACCCAGACAGCAATAATGTGAAAAAGTTTCTACCTGTGAAGGTGAAGAGAACATTCTCTTGGTTCCAGGAACAAGAACTATATTGAACTATATTGAACTATATTGAAACAAAGCAGTAGACAAAAGGATGTATTTCGTCATAGAATGCATGAAGAATATGGAAAAATAATTAAGAATTAAGGATGATAAAATATAACTAAATTATAGAACCTAGGAGTTTAAAAGAACTCCAGAGCTTTAAATAAATAAAAGATCTAATAAAAAGCCTTCACTCAACATAAATCTCCCTTATAAAATATTTCTGATACATGATCATTAAGACTTTTTTAATATTTCCAGAGATAAGGAGCTAAGGAAGCCAATACCTTAGAAATTCTACCTTTAATGGAAATCTGCATGCAGTAATTTCCACCATGATTGTCCTGGTGTAATCCTTTGAAAACCACACACACACAAAAATATCTTTTCTTTCCAAGTGATAATTCTTTAAATATTGTAAAATGACCATGACAGCCTCTGCTACCACCACCACCTGTGTGTGTGTGTGCATACATCCATGTGTGTACCCAATTATAAAAGCTATCTACCTATTAATACTGAAGCAAGTACTTTACACGTATTATCTCTCTTATCATGACTTATGAAGTTATTATTAATTTCACTGTGGGCTTATGTTTAATGTTTCAGAACATATTTCTACCATATAATAATAATGTGGCCTCTAAGCTTGAATTTTAAAATGAGAATGATGATACATGCCTGGTGTAGATCTTGCAAGGCTTAAGTGAATTACAGTTTGTTGTAAGAATTAAGTTAGGTAAAGGATGGAAAGCACCAGGATTTTCAACAAATGGAGGCTGTCATTTGCCTATCAGCATTAACTGCTTTCGAGCCAGGCATCTTCAATCTAGTACTTATGCAACTGAGTTAAAAATATTTATATAATTATAAAAAATAATACATATCCAGCATAAAAGCTGAAACAAAAAATAAAACCAAGAGACAGCATGTATTAGAAAGACAAAGATAGCATTTGGTGTATATCTGTTGCATTTTTTACTTGCATAAAATTTCAATTGTTTATGTAGATGAAGATCATCCAGTTCTGGGTTTTTAGCATTAATACACAGGTGTCTTACCATATCATTGGAAACTACCTCTTCATAAGTTTCATTTTGATGGAAGCATGATCAAGTGAATATGCCATGACTCAAATAACTGATCTCATTTGGATGTTTACTTATTTGAAATAGTTCACTATTATAAGCACCTATGTAATGAACCTGTTTACTCATAAATATTGCTCTGTTTTTAATTTTTATTAGAATAGAGCTCAGATATTTTTTTAGATTTTTTTTTTAAAGAAATAATCTTGATAAATATACTTCAGTTGATACTGTTGACTAAAATGCAAGGTTGCATACATACCTTATCTTACATTTTGGGTGGATCTGTGTATGTTTGTGTCTGTGCATGTGTGTATGTTTATTAAACTTCATTGCATTGATTTTATTCCAAATTGATTCAGTGGGTCCAAAGTTTTCATATATTTCTCACAGTTCTGCAACTTCTACAAACATGATTTGTCTAAGTCTTCATTCAAATTAGCCATATGAAATTTGAGGTAGAATTATCTAGGATAGACATTTTGACATGTCACTGTAGATATGCCAATTTGTTATTGGTTCATTAATTAAAACTCTGGGAACATTGTTCAAATAGCTAAAAATATTACTAACAGTATGTGTCTCTATATCATCAACAAGATGGTAAAATTCCTTCCAAACTATACTATGACAAGGTAGATTCATCTTATAAGGGTTCAAACAATTGTATGGAATTTGCAACCATATTTTGAATTTTAGAATTAAACTATTTTGAAATAGCTATTAGTGGGGTGCCTGGATGGCTCAGTCAGTTAAACATGTGACTCTTAATCTCAGCTCAGGTCTTGATCTCAGGGTCAGGAGTTCAAACCCCTACTTTTTAAAAAAATTGATAAAATAGCAAATAATAGGTAATATGAATTAACAATCAGATCTACATCATTTCTACTGCCTAGGTATTTATCCATGCAATATTTAGAGAGTTATTTTTAGGGACATTGTGTTTCTCAATGGAAAAAATATATAATTTTGCCTAGAGAATCAAATTTATTATTATAAAAATAAAAGCACAAAAGATTATTATTAGGTAATTTCTTTCTTAAACATAAAAGTATGGGTGTTTGATGATGAGTGGATGGATGGATGGAATATAATATCCAAAATATTTACAACATTCTGGACAGTTCAACAAGATGGAGGAGGAGCAGGAGACCTTGGTTTTGTCTGGTCCCAGGAATTCAGCTAGATAACCATCAAATCATTCTGAACTCCTGTGAATTTAACTAGAAAGCTAATAAAAGCATTGTGCAACTCTACAAATAGAAAAGTGACGACTTTCTGCAAGAATGACAAGATGGAAAAACTCACCTCAAAAAAGAGAGCAAGCAGCAGTACTGACTGCCAGGGACCTAATCACTATAGATATAAATAAGATGTCAGAACTAGAGTTTAGAAAAATATTTATAAAGATACTGGCTGGGCTTGAAAAAAGCATAGGAGACACTAGAGAATCTCTTTCTGGAGAAATAAAAGAACTAAAATCTAATCAAGTCAAAATAAAAAAGGCTATTAATGAGATGCAATAAAAAATGGAGACTCTAACTGCTAGAATAAATGAGACAGAAGAGAGGATTAATGATACAGAAGACAAAATGATGGAGATTAAAGAAACAGAAAAAAAAAACCGATAAAAAACTACTGGATCAGGAGGGGAGAATTTGAGAGGTAAGTGATACCATAAAGCAAAACAATATTAGAATAATTGGGACCCCTGAAGAAGAGGAAAGGGGGTGGGTGTGCAGAAGGTATATTGGAGCAAATTATAGCAGACCACTTCCCTAATCTGGGGAAGGAAACAGGCATTCAAGACCAAGAGGCACAGAGAACTCCTCCTCAAAATCAATAAAAATGGGTCAACACCTCAACAAGTAATAGTGAAACTTGCAAATCTGAGGCAAAGAGAAAATCCGGAAAGCAGCTCAGCACTATAACCTACAAAGATAGAAACACTAGACTGGCAGCAGAGCAATCCACAGAGACCTGGCAGGCCAGAAAGGACTGGCATGATGTATTTAGGGTACAGCCAAGAATACTTTATCCAGCAATGCTGTCATTCAAAATAGGAGAGATAAAAAGCTTCCAGGACAAACAGAAACTAAAAGAATTTGTGAACACTAAACCATCCCAGCAAGAAATATTAAAGGGGATCCTTTAAGAAAGAGAGAGCCCAAAAGTAACATAGACCAGAAAGGAACAGAGAAAATATACAGAAACAGTGACTTGACAGGTAATACAATGGCACTAAATTCATATCTTTCAAAAGTTAGTCTGATTATAAATGGACTAAATACCCCAATCAAAAGACACAGGTATCAGATTGGATAAAAAAGCAAGACCCATTGATATATTGCCTGCAAGAGACTCTTTTTGGGACCAAAGCATCTCCAGATTGAAAGTGAGGGGGTAGAAAACCATTTACCATGCTAATGGACATCAAAAGAAAGCTGGGGTAACAATCCTTATATCAGACAGGTTAGGTATTAAGCAAAAGATTGAGATAAGAGATGAGAAAGGACACTATATCATCATTAAAGGGTCTATCCAACAAGAAGATCTAACAATTGTAAATATTATGCACCTAACATGGGAGTAGCCAATAATATAAACCAACTAATAACAAAATTAAAGAAACACATTGATAATAATACAATAGTAGCAGGGAGTGTTAACATCCTACTTACTGAAATAGACAGCTCATCTAAGCAGAAGATCAACTAGGAAACAAGGGCTTTGAATTACACACTGAGCCAGATAGACTTCATAGATATATTCAGAGCATTCCATCCTAAAGCAAGAGAATACACATTCTTCTGAAGTGCACACAGAACATTCTCCAGAATAAATCACGTACTGGGTCACAAATCAGGTCTCAACTGAAACCAAAAGACTGAGATCATTCCCTGCATATTTACAGACCACGCTGCTTTGAAACTGGAACTCAAACACAAGAGGAAATTTGAAAAGAACCCAAATACATGAGGTTAAAGAGCATCCTAGTAAAGAATGAATGGGTCAATGAGGAAATTAAGGAAGAATTTTAAAAATTCACAGAAACAAAGGAAAATGAAAACATAACTGTTCAAAACATTTGGGATGCAGCAAAGGCACAGTCCTAAGTGGGAAGCAATACAAGCCTTTCTCAAGAAACAAGAAAGGTCTCAAATACATGACCTAACCTTACACCTAAATGTGCTGGAGAAAGAACAGCAAATATAGCCCAAGCCCAGCAGGAGAAGAGAACTGATAAAGATTAGAGCAGAAATCAATGAAATAAAAACCAAAAGAAAAGGAGAACAAATCAATAAAATTGGGAGCTGGTTCTTTGAAAAAATTAATAAGATCAATAAACTCCTGGTCAGACTTATCAAAAAGAAAAGAGAAAGGACCCAAATAAACAAAGTCATGAATGAAAGAGGAGAAATCACAACCAACACCAAAGAAGTACAAACAATTATAAGAACATACTATGAGCAACTCTATGCCAACACATTTGACAATCTGGAAGAAATGGATGCATTCCTAGAGACATATAAACTACTAAAACTGAACCAGGAAGAAACAGAAAGCCTGAACAGACCCATAACCAGCAAGGAAATTGAAGCAGCAATCAAAAATCTCCCAATAAACAAGAGCCCAGGGCCAGAAGGTTCCCAGGGGGATTCTACTAAACATTAAAGAAGAATTAATACCTATTCTCCTGAAACTGTTTCAAAAAAATAGAAATAGAAGGAAAGCTCTCAAGCTTTTTCTATGAGACCAGCATTGCCTTGATCCCAAAAATCAGACAAAGACCCCACCAAAAAGGAGGATTACAGACCAATATCCCTAATGAACATGGATGCAAAAATTTCTCACCAAATACTAGCCAACAGGATCAACAGTACATTAAAAGGATTACTCACCAAGACCAAGTGGGATCTATTCCCGGGCTCCAAGGTGGTTCAACATCCACAAATCGATCAATGTGATATACTACATTAATAAAAGAAAGGACAAGAACCATATGATCCTCTCAATAGATGCAGAAAAAGAATTTGACAAAGTATAGCATCCTTTCTCAATTAAAACTCTTCACGGTGTAGAGATAGAGGCAACCTACTTCAATATCATAAAAGCCATATACAAAAATCCCACAGTGAATATCATTCTCAATGGGGAAAAACTGAGAGATTTTCCCTTAAGGCCAGGAACACGACAGGGATGTCTACTATCACCAGTGTTGTTCAACATATTACTAGAAGTCCTAGCCTCAGTAATCAGACAACAAAAAGAAATAAAAGGCATCCTGATCAACAAAGAAGCCAAACTCTCACTCTTCACAGATGATATAATACTCTAGGTGGAAAACCCAAAAGACTCCACCCCAAAATTGCTAGAACTCACACAGAAATTCAGCAAAGCATCAGGATATAAAATCAATGCACAGAAATCAGTTGCATTTCTATACACTAATAATGAGACAAAAGAGAGAAATTAAGGAGTCAATTCCATTTACAATTGCAACAAAAACCGTAAGATAACAAGGAATAAACCTAACCAAAGAGGCAAAGGATCTGTACTCAGAGAACTATAGAACACCAATGAAAGAAATTGGGGACAACAATTGCTCATGGATTGGGAGAACAAATATTGTTAAAGTGTCTATGCTACCTAGAGCAATCTATACATTTAATGCAAACCCTGTCAAAATGCCATCAACTCTTTCTACAGAGCTAGAACAAATAATCTTAAAAATTGTATGGAACCACAAAAGACCCTGAATACCCAAAGGAATGTTGAAAAAGAAAAGCAAAGCTGGTGGCATCACAGTTCTGGACTTCAAGCTCTATTACAAAGCTGTAATCATGAAGACAGTATGATACTGGCACAAAAACAGACACATAGATCAATGGAACAAAATAGAGAGCCCAGAAATGGACCATCAACTCTATGGTCAACTAAAGCAGGAAAGAATATCCAATGGAAAAAAGACAGTCTCTTCAACAAATGATGTTGGGAGAATTGGACAGCCACATACAGAAGAATGAAACTGGACCATTTTCTTACACCATACACAAAATGGATGAAAGATCTAAATGTGAGACAGGAATCCATCAAAATCTTAGAGGAAAACAGAGGAGGCAACCTCGGTTACCTCTGCCACAGCACCTTCATGCTAGACCTGTCTCCAAAGGCATGGGAAACAAAGGCAAAAATGAACTATTGGGACTTCATCAAGATAAAATCTTCTGGACAGCAAAAGAAACAATTGACAAGACCAAAAGACAACAACAGAATGAGAGAAGATATGTGGAAATGTCTTATCAGATAAAGGACTAGTATCCAAAATCTATAAAGAACCTATCAAATTCAATACCTAAAGAACACATAATCCAATCGAGAAATGGGTAGAAGACATGAACAAACATTTCTCCAAGGAAGACATAAAAATGGCCAAAAAACACATAAAAAATGCTCACCATCACTTGCCATCAGGGAAAGACAAATCAAAACCACAAAGGGATACCACCTCACACAGGTCAGAATGGTTAAAATTAACAAATCAGGAAACGACAGATGTTGGTGAGGATTTGGAGAAAGGGGAACCCTCCTACATTGTTGGTGGGAATGCAAGTTGGTGCATCCACTCTAGAAAGCAATATAGAGGTTCCTCAAAAAGTTGAAAATAGAGCTACCCTACAACCCAATAATTGAACTACTAGGTATATACCCCAATGATACAAATGTAATGATCCCAAAATCCCAATGTTCATAGCAGCAATGCCCACAATAGCCAAACTATGGAAAGAGCCCAGATGTCCATTAACAGATGAATGTATAAAGATGTGGTTATATATACAAAGGAATACTATTTGGCTATCAAAAAGGTGAAATCTTGCCTTTTTTTTTAATTTATTTTTTTTATTTGACAGAGAGAGATCAGAAGTAGACAGAGAGGCAGGCAGAGAGAGAGAGGGGGAAGCAGACTCCCTGATGAGCAGAGAGCCCGACATGGGGCTCGATCCCAGGACCCCGGGATCATGTCCAGAGCCTAAGGCAGAGGCTTTAACCCACTCAGCCACCCAGGTGCCCCAAATCTTGCCATTTTTAATGACATGGATGGAACTAGAGGGTATTATGCTAAGTGAAATAAGTCAATCAAAGAAAGGCTATTATATGATTTCATTCATATGTAGAATTTAAGAAACAAAACAGAGGATTATAGGAGAAGGGAGGAAAAAATGAAACAAGATGAAATCAGAGAGGGAAACAAACCATAAGAGACTTTGAATCATAGGAAACAAACTGAAGGTTGCTGGAGGGAGGGGGTTGGGGGATGGGATAACCAGATGATGGACATCATCAGAGCCCATGGTGTAATGAGCACTGGATGTTATATAAGATTGATAAGTCACTGAACTCTACCTCTGAAACTAATAATACACTACATGTTAATTAATTGAATTTAAATTTTTTAAAAAAGGAAACAACATTCTCTGCCCTTGGGGCACCTGGGTGGGTCAGTCAGCTAAGCATCCAATTCCTGGTTTCAGCTCAGGTCACAATCTCAGGGTTCTAGAATGGAACCCTGCACCCAGGCTCCCCACTGAGTGGGGAGTCTGTTTGTCTCCCTCTCTGTGCTCGCCCGCCCCCCGCCGCTCGCATGTGCACTTTCTGTCTCTCTAAAGTAAATAAGTAAATCTTTATGAAAAAATATTTACAACATCTTAAAGCTTTTATGGTCAATAGTACATTGTCCTATATCCATTGAGCTTTAGCT
Organism: Mellivora capensis; assembly: GCA_004024625.1. Taxonomy (NCBI): domain Eukaryota; kingdom Metazoa; phylum Chordata; class Mammalia; order Carnivora; family Mustelidae; genus Mellivora; species Mellivora capensis. The sequence goes on from PISX010012051.1 coordinate 46,019, forward strand.
GTGGGTTGACAGGCAAGTCTTATGAAAGCACATGTTTGCTAAAAGAATAGCTCTCATCTGTTAGTTCTCCTGCTTTAATAACTGAAATGTTTCAATGGATAGATTGTATTCTGCAAGTATAATTTTTCACATAATAAAAATAATTTCAAGTGAAATTAGATTTTAGATATTAGTTTACCACTAAAATATTGTTTATTCCCTTTTAAAACACTGCTTTAAAATGAGTTCTAAAAGAATTACTCATTTTTTCTTATGATGGATTAAAAAAAAGCCTGACAAAATTAAAGGAGCTTTTCTACAGCACCCAGAAGAGTCCATACAATGTTGTTCTGGGTTTCTAAAATAACTTAAAGGGAAACTTGTATAGTAACTAGAGACCATGATGTCCTACAAACAATGAAGAAAGATGTTCCAAGGTTCCTTGCCACCGAAAACCCCATAGGTGGCACCATGCTTGATTTCTAAGTGGAACAGTCATCTACAAAAGGAAAAGCCATGGCATTATCTTATCAATCTCAAGAGACCTAGGCGATGCTCCTGCTGGCAGCTTGTGCCATTGTTGCCACAATAATGTCAGTATCGTATCCTCTAAGAATACTGGCCAGGGAGCTCTTAAAGATTTGCTGCTGCTATCAGAGCCACTTCTCCTATCGGTACTCAGCTTCCAGAAGCTTCAAGAACCAGATCTGGGCAGCCAACCTGGAGTTGTGTCTTCTGGTGGTTACTAATCGCAGGGCTGACCACCAGCCTTATGTTAACCTGCCTACCATTGCCCAGGGTAACACAGACTCTCCTCTGGGTTATGTGGGCATTGCCAGCCCATGCCCTAACAAGAGAGCACACTCAGCTGGTCTGAGTTGGTGTATGCAGGACTGGGGAAGTTTTGATCATGCGTGGCTCCATCCTATGAAATCCGGCTGAAGGTCATGCCTCATCTCTCCTTGCATAGAGTTCCTGCTTCCAAAAGATTGGAAAGGAAGAGAAGATGGCTGCTGAAAAGACCATGACAAGGAGGAATTTCAAGGTGGATGGACAGCTCCAGCTCCTAAGCTCACTAATACTCAGCCTGAGGTCACAGCTGGGTCTGGAGTTGGGCAGGTGTCCTCTGTCCCTAGTCAGCACTTCCTTGCAGAGGACTGGAGCACTTAGCTGATCACTGAGGTCTGCTCTACAGCTCCAACTCTTCAGGTCACTGAAAGGGTAGGAACACCCAGCCACTGAGTGGTCTTAAGCTGTTCTTCCACAGACTCTTAGAACATGGAAATAAAGTTGACAAAAATTAAACAGTTTGCAGAAAAATAATTAAAGGAGATCTTCCTTACCTTTGCAACATTTGAAAACATGGCCTCCTTATCCAGCATGTTACAGCAGCTCTGCAATTTTTCTGATCTCTGTTTCTAACTTGTCTTCATTTTAATTTTTCTTTCATTTTTTTAAATCTCAAAGTTTAAGTTTCTTATAATTTGTCTCCAACATGGTATTCCATGAAAAGTATATTAAAGGGGAGAGAAATAATTTGGCTTAGATAATCACTATTAAAGGTATTACCTTAATTTTTTTAAGCATATTGAAATGAGAAAGTCATTGAAAACCAAAGGACAGGGGTACCTGGGTGACTCTGCTGGTTAAGTACCTGTTTTCAGCTCAGGTCATCATCTCCAAGTCCTAGGTTAGAACTCCAGGTCAGACTCCCAGCTCAGCAGAGTCTGCATCTCCCTCTCCCTCTGCTGCTCCCCTCTGCTTGTGCTCTCTCTGTCTATATCTCTCAAATGAATAAATAAAAATCTTAAAAAAAAAAAAAAAAAAGAAAACCACTGGACAACCATTGGGGCATTATTTACAGGCTCTGTTTGTATGACTTGGAGACTGTAATGTTAAGTAGACTCTTTGGCTGTCATTTTCTTCCACTGTGATGATGTCCTTGCTGTCCACAACAAGAGTAAATGACCATTTATACCTGGTAAAGAAACTGTATGAAGAAAAGAAGAAAAGTGAAGATAAGACACCAACACTCATTGAGCTACTATGTGCCAGCATTTATGAAGTTGACATTGCTTTTAGCTCTCACAAAAATTACAATGTGGTAGAATTAGAAGCTCAGAGGAGTGGAGTCATTTTCCCAAGGCCTCATAGGTAGTAAATGGTACGGGCCAGCTCCAACTTCAGATTTCAAGCTCTCTCTCATTAACCATGCTGCCTCTCAGCTACCAGATGGTCTTTCATGAAGAAAGTAAAAAACTGTTGAGAAGATATTATGAAACATATTAAGACATTTAAAAATATTTTTATAGAGGGCATAATTATTCCCATATCACTGTGGTTAAAGTAAACAATATTAATCTCCATGGTGGTGATGCTTTCAAGTTTGAAGTTGCCTCTCTTGGAACTCCTGATAGTATACAGAGTACATGACACTGAGTTTCTTTACCTAGCTGAACAGCTTCCTTTTAGGGTCATAATACTCTATATATTAACATGGGATCACAGGAGTGATCATAGGAGTATCAAGGTTTCTCTGCAAGGTTTCCCTATGGTCTGAGAAACTCTAGATCTTTATTTTCATTGCACAGGATTAGGAGGAAAATATCAGCTCCAAATGTCAATGTAATTGAATTATAGCAATACTGAGAATTCTAATCAAACCAATCCCTCTTAAATCAGAATAAAGACAGCATCAAGATAAAATATGCAGATTATTTTTGACACTCCTCTTCTTCATTGTAATCTTTCTCCTTGCATTGTTTTGCCTTTTCTTGTTCACTTAACAAATATTTATTGTGCATTTATTAAGTCCCTGGCATTTTGCTCGGACCATTTGCTAATTTCTGGTAAAAGAAACTATTGAAAATTAAATATTAGTAATATTAGAAAAGAATGTATTCTTTAATACACTGATAAAATTCCACAGTCATGCTGGAAAAAACCTCACTGGGAATAAAAAATAGAATTTAAGTTCCTAAACAAAGTTTAAAAATAATAATAATAAGCAGATACATAGATATTGATATTATACCAAAAAGGGAAATTAAATTTAGGTCTTGTCAATTAAATATAGGAAGAACAGCATCAAAATGATACCTGCTATTTTCATTCAGCATCATTCTTGAAATTCTGGCTAATTTCAAGAAGATATAAAACAGAAATAAGAGATGTTATTATTAGAAAATACAAGACAAAATTATGATAATTTACAATGGATAGGATATTACCACATAAGAGAATAAGCACAAAACTGTTAGAATTAGTAAAATAAATCAAATGATCAAATGTAAGATGATTTTCTCTACTGTTTATTTTGGATGTTTATACCTACAAAAAAGGTCAGAAGAATAATATAATGACCATCTGTATTTTTTAAACCAAGATTCATCAAGTGTTAAAATGTTGCCACATTTGCTTTTTCTCTCATTTTATCCATATATCTGAGTGTTTGTATATTTTCTCTTTTTTTTTTTTGCTAAAGCATTTAAGAGAAAACTACAAACATTACAATACTTGATTCCTAAAACTTAAGCATGTATACAGAAGTATTTTTAAAAGTCAATATCTTCTCATATATAATCAATAACTAGTTAGAGAATATAATGAAATAGGTATCATTTGCAGTAACAACAAAAAATTAATGGCCTTATTGAGAAATATGCTGGATCCAAACATCCAAATGAGAAAAATCATTTCAAACGTTTGTCGAGGAACATAAAAGACAAAACCATTTCTGGATAGAAGACAACATATAATAAAATTCCCATTTTTCTCAAATTAATTCGTATATACATATTACACAAATCCAATCAGAATTATATTGTGATATTTTTTAAACCTTAACAGAATCTTTCTAAAGTTGATAAAAAAAAAATCAGGCAAGAATCTAAAAATAGAGTTTTGAAAAGAAATAAGGAAAGAAGACTAACCTTACATTTAGGCTTCCTGGTGAACCAGAGACTGTAACTACTGGCATTAAAACAAAATTTGAGCCCCATTTTATCACCACAACTTGCTTAACCTTAGAGAAGTGATTAGCTTCTTAGAGTTCTGAGTACCTGAGTCCCTCATCTATAAAACAGACACCAAAACATCTGTCATGCAGGGTTATGTGAGGATTCCAAGTAGCCCACTTGAAGAATGCAGTACAATGTCCGGGCAATGACAAGAAAGTCAATATATGTATTGGAGGTATTTTTTAGCTCTTTTGAGTTTGTAATTTGTAATTAACTTGGATCCAAAATAAATTTCAGTTCTATATAAAGTTGGACTTTTAAAAACATATATATATTGCCAAACTTAAAAATTAAAAAATAAGGAAAGAGAAGCAAGCCATAAAAAAGGAAATATAAACTAAAATGTATCATATCTCCAGGGTAGAAACTTTTTACCTTTAGAAAGATATGACAAATTATAAAATTTATGCTCAGAAAAATATTTTGGAAGAAAACGTATCCTAATATTAACAGCATTTGTCTTTGGGTGGTGGAACTATGAACAGTCTTTTCCTTTATTCACCTTTTCTGCATCTTCCAAAGGCAATAAAGAAGCATATATTAAAGATAAAAATATTTTTCAAAAAAATGTAAATAAAATAACTGCATTACACTGACGCCAAGAGTGGGTGTCACAAGACACATTTTTTTTAAGGCTTCAAGAGCAAAGAAACACCAAATTCTTCAAGGTGGGCAAAGAGTCAGAAAAGCCTTCACAGGAGAAAGTACATCTAAGCTAATTCAAAGAATGAATAAAAAATGGACAGATGGAAGGAGGAGAGCCACCATACCACAGGGAAGGGTAAAGATAAAAGATGGACCAGAGGGGGATAGATACATTTGCTACATTAAGGGGATTTTACTTCCCTCTACAGGCAGAAAGAAGCAATATATTCATCACTGGGTACATGGATGGATGGATGGATGGATGGATGGATGGATGGATGGAAAGATGGTTAGATGAATGGGTAGTTGGTTGGATGGATGAGTGATTTGACTGAAAGTAAGGATTTTAAGCTGGTGAGAAATAGGATAAGCATGCAGATTAGCTGTGGGAGGCATGCAGTAGAAGGGCAAACGAAGAGACCATTAAGAGACTATTTTGTAGGTACTAAATAGTGAAGCCTGCTTTGTGAAAGAGTGAGTCCGGCTAGAAGGTTATGTCAGCATATCTGCACATCATTTATTTTCTCTGTTCAGTACTTAGACAATGCTTGGCATAAGGGGAGAAAGAACAAGAAGGAGGATGTATAGAGAAGGAGCTAGAAAGAAAAGGAAAAAAGACTGGCAAGATAGGAAAGACAAAGTGTGGCAGAGAAAGAGAGAAGAAAGGAGATGAGAGAGAAGAAAAATGGGCAAAAAAAGAGAAATGGGTAGGGAAAATACACAGGGCAAAAACACCCAGCAATATGAAAAAATGAGAAAATATGAAGAGCTTTTCAGAGATTTTCAGAAATCCATAACTAAACTAGCACATACTCCTGTAAAGCAGAGCATCAGGAATTGTTCATTTGTGGTTATTTCTATTATTTGTGCTTACTTCCTATTACAATTACTCCTGATGCTTCCGCTTCTTTTGCTTCTATGGAGCAGACCAATCTGCACATGGATTTCTCAAACACAATCAAGGTACCACTGTTATTAGCAGACTCATCTAGGTTCATGGCCATCTCCAGCCCACAGCAATATCGGGCAAGCTTCCAAGCTGTCCTCCCTCTTGGTAGAGCAGTAATTCATTCCCCACTCCAGACAAAATTTTTACTCCACTATTTGAATGCTTACTTTAAAGAACACAAATTAATAAATGTATTGAACGACCTAGTCAGTACCAAGGAGCTAACATTGTTATTATTTGCTAAAGGCAATATAATTTGATCTGGTACCCTTCCGTTTACTTAACTATAGATCCTCATTCACAGTGCCAAGGGAACAGTTTTTGAAAAGATGATATTTTTATCTGTCTGAAGCACCAGGGAAAGGAATATAGATCATCACCTCAAATTTAAAAAAAAAAAAAAAAAAAAGCCTTACTGACCACATCATTTACTAATGTTGGCAAAGGTTCAGAGCCTAATGAGTAAAAATAAAACTAGTGTTTCCCCTCAAGAGGTTATTTTTTTATGTACAGCAGATTTGAGGAGTGTTGTTTATTACAGCTAGGTAAATATTTTTAAAGACTTGTTTTGACGGAAGCTGTGTTTCTTCTAACAGAGGTTTATGAGATATTGTAGCAGCCCAGAAGATGCAAATCAGTAGCTGGAAAAGAAGATAGGCATGAAGTTGTACTTGACATACAATGAAAATGCACAACTTTTGTCATTAAAATTGCACATGGATATCTAAGGGAAGTCATTATTTCTCTTACGGCATGCCTTTCTCATGCATCTAAAAGATAGTTCCATATCTCATGTGCATGCATGCTCTTGTTAAAGAAGACATACAGAGAATCCTAAATTTACAGAAGATATAAATTGGAGGATAATTATGCACAATCCAGAAGGACTTTTTAAAAATAAGTGTTTTTTAAAGAAGTAGCTCAATTAGTGCGCTTAAAAAATTATTTTATATCTACATCCGTAACCTACATGCAATCTATCAAAATCACATCTATTAGGTAAAGTGAGGTATATCTGTAAGTAGAATTTAAAGAGTATAATCAGAAGGTATTCCATAAAAGTATGAAAATAAAAATACTTTAAAACTTGCTCATTTTTTTAAATTTCAGGAAATATCTTTGTACAGTATTTAAGAAAGGCAAGCATTAACTTATATTTATATGTAGAATTCAAGGGAAATACCAGTTTTGTTTCCTGCATAATTGAGAGACTATTGGGTTGTGAGCCAGATTACTGATCTTGGGCACACGGCACGTGAGCCTCCAAACCCATCCTGAAAGATGAGACTATGAGACTAATAGACGGTTCTGGGCACGGAGCACTTAAAAAAAAAATGTTTTTAAATATACTAGTTCTCAAAGTCCCAGACCAGCAGCATCTGGGAACTCAGAAATGCAAATCATCAGTCTCCACCTGGACTCAATGTATCAAAAACTATGGGGTGAGGTCCAGCAATCTGTGGTTTAATAAGCTGTCCAGATGGTTCTGGTACACACTGAAGTTTGAGAACCACTGAATTGAACTAATAGAGAAAGTCCTAATATATGCCTGCATCTGGTTACTGCTTTATGCAGTTATTTTCAAATTCTCTTCTTTGGAATGCTGGGCATTTGTCCCAGGGCTCTGATGGGGAGTTGTGAGAAAAAAGGAATGTGGGGAGAAAATTTGCTTTGGAAATATAGTTGAAGGTGTCTGCAGTACTTGCAGGTAGAAATGTGTAATAGGTAGATGCAATTAAAAAGTCCTGGAGGGGTGCCTGGGGTCTCAGTTGGTTAAGATTAAGCATTTTACACTTGATTTCGGCTTAGGTCATGATCTCAGGGTCCCAAGACCAAGCTATGTCGGGCTCCACATTCAGCAAGGAGTCTACTTGAGAGTCTCTCTCTGCCTCTGCCCCCTCCCCACCTTCAAGTAAATAAATAAATAAAATCTTCTTTAAAAAAAAAAGTCCGGGATACAGGAGAGAGAGCAGGACCAACGGGAGAGATACTAGAGAGAAGAAAAAGGAGCGAGAAGGAAAAGAGGCAAGGAGAAAAGAGGAGGGAAATTATTCAGTCGCATATAAAAATATCTGAAAAATATTATATGGTGATCAAAATGAATGCATGCACACTATACTTGTTCACAATGCAACAATACAAATAATTTTTTCATTTATATTAAATGAAAAATGTCCCAGATGACTGTGTAAAGCATTATTGTTTTTGAAGGTTTAAAATGGCTAAAACAAAATATAGACATATACTTTTTAGAAATATGGTTAAATGGGATAAAATGATATAAAAAGCAAAACAAGGGAACAATGAACACAGGACTTACAGCAGTGGTTATGTCAGGAAGGAAAAGATGGGGTGAAGTGACACAGAGGGACAGAGCCAGACAGAGGTTACTGGCAAGGTCTCAACTTTTGTGTTAACTGTCTGACTCATTGAATAAATATGGCCTGGGAAGAAGAGAGAGAGGGAAAGAGAGAAGAAGGGAGGAGAGAGGGAGGGAAGGAAGAAGGAGGGAAGGAAGGAAAAAAGGAAAAAAGGAAGAAACTTAGTTATTTGTGGACTAATGATGACCAAGGATTATGTGACCTAATTTTATACATCTGATAGCCATTAAAAAGTTAAAAGATTCTAGCAGTGAAATCATAAAATATGTACTTGAAAACTATCAGAATTAATCCAAAACATGAGAGTTCTTTATTTTAATTAGGTTATTAAGACAATAGGGTCTTTCTTTACACAGATTATATTTTAAATCTTTGTCTATGGATTGTTTATATTTAACAAAAAAGGAAAAAGTTAACGCATTTCAGCTTTAGACAAGATTGATACAAATAAAATGGGTCTTTAAGACTTGCCATGCCTCTTTTTGGCACCACCTTGCTCTCCTTTCTTACCCTATTCCTAGATTTCCAGGGCTCTCATCTACAGACAGTGGGAGCAGAGAGGTGACTACTCTCAGTAACACTAAATACAATTTGTTGGTTCTAACCACTGCCATCAAACCTGATTTAATCTGTGTCAGACTGCCTGAGGCCCTTCTTCTGCTGCATAACAATGAGCACCAATTATTCATATAAACTAATTCATCCTTGTTAACAACCTAGTTACTGGTAACTACTCCTAGAATGATAGCAAAACCTAGTTGAAACGTATAGCTTCTTGAAAGACCTCTAAGGTGATGTGAATATTTGGCATTTGGACCTCTGTAGAATGCCATGGAAGAAGATATTTCTGCTCAGAGAGACTTTTCTTCAAGGCACAGCACCCAAGAGCACTCTACCTTACTTATGTGCAAGACTGGACATATGTAAATTTTCATTTATAAAGGTAATTTTTACGATATGTATGTATATAAGTCCTTTGTAGTGGTTGATGCTGAACTGATTGATTCTAAGAGGCTGGACTCTGTTACTGCTAAGTCACCCACATTCTGTTAAATAGTCACATGCCAATGGATCCAGGAACATTTTCCTCTATTTACCTCTTTTTCCCCTTAATTGAGGAATTTACAAAGATCCTCTTTCTCAAGTGGCATGGAAGAGGTGAATTTGTACCAAATAAATGTCTTATCCAAGCAGCCAAATTTAGATGAAACATTATTTTAAAATACAGATTGATTGGGCTTATGTTTTCTTTTACCCAGGGATCTTATATATATAAATGTATATTATATTTTGTTATTATTATATATGTTGTATATAATTATACATTATTGTGTATATGTATTGCCATATATTTATATAGAGAGTGTGTACATATATATATCATACATACATATACATTACTGATAATACATAAAAAGAAATTTATGTTTATTTTAAAAGAAATGCCATCTATAAAACAACACAACATTTAACTCTTAGCTATCTTGACTCAGATGTCCTTAGGCACTTAAACCATTTTTATCCCTTTCTCCATTACCCATGAGTGAGAATTTCTTCGGGGTAGGTAACAATTTTTTTTTTTCCCAATCATGTAAAGCAAAAACACTAAATAGATTTAAATAGTCCAAGACTTTGCAAAAGGGATTTTACCTATGCACGAAGATCCCAAACACACCTGAGAAAATTACGCACAACCTAAGAATGTATTTATAATAGAAATTATTTAGTAAATGGAATCAAGATTTGAAGCGGGATGGTCATGCATTGCCTCTATTAGAGGCAAAAAAAAAAAAAGTGTGATCATTTATTCACAGGCACAGATTCAAGCCAGATCTATAAAAAGTTAATGGGCAGATTCAGAACCTCATAAAAAGCTATAGAAGAGCATCCTGCCCCACATCAAATCACCATACACATCCGTTGTGTGTGATGTACATTATATGTCTGAGAAAGATGGAAATTATGCATGTAAAAGGCTATCGATATGTTAAATCACAGATATGTTAAATCACTAGCCTGCCTCTTTGCGATACTTCAGACACCCTGATCTGAGCATTTTTTTGTGAGAACACAATCAAATGTACTTGGTTACATTTGCTAGAGCTTACTATTAGTGCTTTCTTGTTAGCTGTCATTTGTAGATGTGGATGAAATTGGCCAGGTATTCAAGGAAGTTTGGGCTTTCTGTGACACACTCCTCAAAATCTTTTCAGCCTCAACCCATCACCCAGTCACAACAGCACTCCACTTCTAGATACCAAAATCTGTATTAGTGGTGTAGGGCTCTACCACAGTTTACCCCACAACACAAAACTTAGTGGGTTAAAACAACAAATATTCTTTCACTGGTTCTGTGGTGAGAAATCCATCCTTGGCACAGCTGGGTGCTGTAGCTCAAGGTTTCTACATTGTTACAATTAAGGTGTCAGCAGGGGCTGCAGCTCAAGGCTGAACAGGGTGCGGGGTGGGGGGGGGGGAGATCTTTCAAGGTCACTCAAGTGGTTGGTGAGTCGCCTGGGGTCTTTGCTAGCTGTTGGCCAAAAACATCAGTTCCTTGCTGCACTGTCTTGTCCACAGGGCTCCTCCCAACATGGCAGTTCGCTTCCCTCCAGGCAAGCGATAGCTCAGAGGGAGAGAGAACGTGAGAGAGCCTGCAAGGTGGAAGTCAGTCTTCTTGCAACCTAATTTCAGAAATAACACCTCATCCCTGGTGCTGCATTCTGTTCCTTAGAAGTGAGTCACGATACCCCGCCCACACCCAAGGTGAGCGGGGGCGTGTTCCAGAAAGGCGTGAATGCCACAAGGTGGGGATCCCAGAAAGCCATTTGACAGGCTGCCTACCACAGTGACCTTCTGTATGGAAGGAATTCGGCACACGTTTCTAATTGCCCAGGGATTATACAAAATTTCTGGGTGGCTGGCATTTGACTCTCACATTTTATCTATATCTAGATTATTAATTAAATCTGAGACATTCTATCTGTAGAGTATAATAAAAGTCTAAGTCTAGAAGGTAAGGGAAGATGTCCCTGAAGAAATTTTAACTTTTATTTTTTTTATTTTTTTTTAAATTTATTTATTTGTCAGAGAGAGAGGGAGAGAGAGTGAGCGAGCACAGGCAGACAGAGTGGCAGGCAGAGGCAGAGGGAGAAGCAGGCTCCCTGCCGAGCAAGGAGCCCGATGCGGGACTCGATCCCAGGATGCTGGGATCATGACCTGAGCCGAAGGCAGCCGCTCAACCAACTGAGCCACCCAGGCGTCCCGAAATTTTAACTTTTAGACAAAGATTTGAAGGATAGTGCAGTGAGCTATATGTGTGTGAAGGTCCAGATACAGTGAGAACAGCTCAATGCAGAAAAGAGAAAAGAAGGAACGATATTCAGAACACCATCATTTTCTCAGTTGCTACTTTGTCTTCCTGTGTTCGTCCTTGGTGCCTTGATCTGTTAGCTGATCCTAACTAATTTTAGAACACGTTTATTCACTTTGATATATTTTAAAGAGCCCAAGATTTAATGAGTTTGTAACCCCAGTGATTTGAAGAAAAGTGGTAGGGTGAAGGAGGAGATGAGTGGGAGAAAGAAGGGGAAAAAGGAGGAAGACCAGGTAGAAGAGAAGTGGCCACAGGGAGAAAGGAAATAAGAAAGGGATGCTTCAGTGAGCTCCCCAGTCTTTGTTCCTCAGAGATATGATACAGGCATATAAGGAAGTCTTTTCATGGACAGGCAGAGAGGGAAGGTCTCTATGGGGTTAATCAAATTATATTGACCAATTCATGGTCAATAATATAAAACCAAACTATTAAATAAGAGTGCTATTAAAAATCAGAATCAGGGATGCCTGAGTTAAGCATCCACCTTTGGCTCAGATCATGATCCTGGGGTCTTGGGATCGAGTCCTGAGCTGGGCTCCTTGCTCAGAGGGGAGCCTGCTTCTCCCTCTGCCTGCCATTCCTCCTGCCTGCTTGTACTCTCTTTCTGACAAATAAGTGAGTTTAAAAAAAAAAAAAAAACAGAATCCGAACCCCTGATTGAAATTAAAAGCAAACAAAACAAAATGAACATGAAGACTCACCAGAATCCAGAATTGGGTAACAAAGAAAGGATAGGCGACAAAGGTCCAGGAAACGTTCACAGAGTGAGGAAAGCCCAGTGCTTCCAGCTCTGTGAAGATGTAGAGAATATCTGAGGGTCTTATACACATCTCTCTGTACCAACATCTTATATTTTAGGTGTTATTGGTGTCTCTATCTCCATATGAATGTTTCACAGGTAAAAATCCTTCCTTCTCAGGCTACTTGCTTACTCACAGAGTTCTGAAATACAAAAAGATTTCAGTACAGATATATTACATAGTTAAAAAGGAAATGGTGAGGGGTGCCTGGGTGGCTCAGTTAAGCCTCGGACTCTTGATTTCGGCTCTGATCATGATCTCAGGGTCAGGGGATCAAGCCCCACATTGGGTTCCATGTTCTGCACAGAGTCCGCTTGAGATTCTCTCTCTCCCTCTTCCTCTGCCCCTCCTCCTGCTCACACTCTGTTTAAGCAAATAAATAAATAAAATCTTAAAAAAAAAAAAAAGGAAATGGGGAAGGTATACTCTTGAAAGTCTTTTCATCCCTACTTAACCCATAGGTCATTTGAAGTATGAAGGATATGGATCTATTTGCTTTATTGATGTTTTCCATTTTCAGAGATGGAACTGACCAATATATATGTCTATATAGAAAAGACTAATAGGTGAAAAAATGGCCTTTATCCCACTGTAAACTCATTAAGGTTGCTCTTTAATTTGTTGTTACAGTTACTATGTATAGAATCTTACATTGTCTCTATCTCTCAGAAACAAGATCAGTTGTCCAAAAAGAGCTATACAATTTTTTGACAAATGCACATCAAGCTATCAAGCTGACCTAATTTCATGTGTACCTAGTTGTCACAATTCTGTCATATGGTTAAAACATAACCTCTGGAGAGGCACCTGGGTGGCTCAGTCGGTTAAGTGTCTGACTCTTGATTTCAGCTCAGGTCATGATCCCAGGTCCTGAGATCCAGCCTTGCATGGGGCTCCCTGCTCAGAGGGGAGTCTGCTTCTCTCTCTCTCCCTCTGCCACCCACACCCACTCACACATGCACTGCTCTCCCTCTCTTTCTCTCTAAAATAAATAAATAAATCTTTAAAAAAAAAACAAAAACATAGTCTCAGGGAGACTAGGTATCTCAGTTGTTAAGCATCTGCTTTCAGCTCAGGTCATGATCCCAGAGTCCTGGGATCAAGCCCTGAGTCAGGCTCCCTGCTCAGCGGGAAGACTTCTTCTCCCTCTCCCACTACCCTCTGCTTGGGTTCCCTCTCTCGCTCTGTCTCTCTCTGTCAAATAAACAAATACAATCTTAAAAAAATAAAAATAGTCTCTGGATATTCTTAATACACTTAGTTTATCTTTCCTGCTTGTAATTATATTACTCAGATCACCTCATAAATTGAATATTCATTCATTCTCATGGACATCTATTGAGTTCTTGCTTATTGTGGGCTGGGAAAGTTAGATTCCAAGACTAAAAAGATAAATTGGGCCCAGACCATGTCCTTTAGCCCAGACCATTTCCTCAAAATAGAAATAATCAATAATTTATTGTTTGGGATCCATTCTTCAGCTACCAACCTCAACGAGTTTGTGTCCTTAGCTAAAGTAGTTGAAGGCCTCCAATAACCATGGCATGTATTCTTCAGAAACACTGTTTCCACTATATAGAGGTTCATGGATGGCCATTCAGAGTATTTTCATTGCTATTCCTTGATCTATGGAGATTAAAGTTTTCTGCTGGCACGTTTTGCAAAAGGCCTCCATGCCCCCTTACTATCTCCTTAATATAACTCTGTACACCAACTGACCAACACCAGTTTTATTACTTATTCCTTAGAAATGGCAACAGAAGCATCACTAATTTAAAGATTTCTAATCATGCCATCAAAAGACGTTGGAGAACTTCTCAAGCTCATCAGACTTGGTCAGAAGCTTCCAAAGTCCTAGTCTACTCAACATGTAAAATGCTGGGGGTGATGCACAAACCATGACACTATTCCTATCTTTTCCCTCAATCTTTGTGCCCTAAAGGTTTCCCCTATGACCTGTCATAGATACTATATCAAAAAGAACCTCTAGCACTTTCTTGCAGTTTGATTCAGAAGTTGGCCTACTCCCATTTCTCACCCTTCATTCTATGTTTTCCTCAAAACTTCTAGATTTTTCCACATTATTGACTCTCTTCATGAGATCCTGCAGACCTGACAACCAGCATTGATGTACCAGCTATGGTACATCTCTGGGTTCTCTCTGGTTATTCTGCTTCAAGCTAGCTTGATTGGACACACTTCCTAAAACTTCACATCTCCCACTGAGTTGTTCTTGGCCCAGATGGTGGAGCCAGAAATTATAGAGTGTACCATGTAGATCATGAACCACCGTAATGACCATGCTCCATAGAACCAGAGCATGTTCTATGGAACAGAAATTCTGAGTGATGTTAATGTTTTACTGGGGATAAATTACTTTTGAAGTTAAAAAGTGTTATTTACAGCAGGAGCATTTAATAATCTTTGAATATTATGAATCTCAAAGAGGAAATATAGACACATTATTTTTCAAAGGTACTAAACATGAGGATACCTTCCCTTTTGGTAGACTGATGTTGAAAAGATTATTCTTTTGGAAATTTTAACTATGTATGACTTTATTTTTTTTAAGATTTTATTTATTTACTTGACAGAGAGATAGAGAGAGAGCACAAGTAGGCAGAACAGCAGGCAGAGGGAGAAGGAGAACCAGGCTCTTTGCTGAGCAGGGAGACTGATGTGGGACTCGATCCCAGGACCATGGGATCATGACCTGAGCTGAAGGTAGATGCCCAACATACTAAGCCAACCAGGCGCCCCAACTATTTATGAATTTATACTCCATAAGCACATTATGGGTTTGGTAATGCTTGATTGACAATATAGGCCCATAAAGTTACTAGGATATTTTGACCAGCAGTGGGAAAGATAGAAATGTTGTGATACTTACTTAACCAGCTTTGTTTGACATGCAAAAGGAAGCTTCTTAATCTTGAGAAGTTTCTCATAATTATGTTGAAGAAGAATTTTTGTGGTCACTTGAGGAACATTTTCTCCTCCTTACTTGGATCTTAGCAATTCTAATATCAGGGTCTCTGATTGCTACAATGCATTTATGTAAAATATATGACCATAAACATATACATATTTATGAGGTCTTGAATAATAATTTCAGCGGATCTTATACACAGTCCCACCTATCTTCATTTACATAGAAAAGGAATAATGGCTAGTTCTTTACATATTGCATCTAATCATTTGATAAACTTTTTTCAGTCTAGAGTGTTTCGATAAAGCTTTTTCTTCCTATGTTACATTATACTGAATAGACAAAGCACCCTAGCCATTTAATTTCAGAACATAAATAAACGCTATACATGGCCCCTAATTTTAGTCAGAGCAGGGGTTTTGTTACTACAAGGACCATAATAATAAAGTAAGAAATTTCAAATCCACAAAATATCATAGACCAGAGGAAAAGCAGATTTTTTCCGTAGCATCTTCTCCTTCAGTGCACTTAACATTATTAAAAATCATTCGGTGTTTATTCTATTGAGTATACCGCTTTCTGGAAAACAACAAATTCAGAAGTAGTTCAAAGGTTAGTTACAAGATAAACTAATAGCTATGCTAAGCTATTACTTTGTAGAACCAATAAAAAAAAAAGAAATAAACTATATTATTTCCACAATCTATATGGTCAGCCCCAGCAACAACCAAATCAATAATAAAACATTTTTATTTAAACTTCCCCCTGATTTCCCCTCTCTGCTTCTGAAATTTATCCCAACAGGGAAATCTCCTTGGTATATACCATAAATATAAAAAAGCAAGAGTGGACAATGTAATAAATGTTTTATTTTCGTTTGTTAATAGATGGCGAAGTTCAGCTCACTTGTGGTTTGACCTTATTCTAGTATATGGACAATTTTTCTTAAATACAGCTTTCATATAACACTAGCCATCTCAAACTTCTGCGCTCACACCAGGGAAATAGATCTATACACACACATGTATATATGCACACAGAGTAATTGCAATACAACAGTATTTCATAGATTTTTATACACCATAATTCAAATGATATGGCCCTAAACATTATCTGTAGAAGTACCTGATAAAATGCATGATAAAAATGTATGTATCCTCTGCACTACCAGGTACATTTTTTTTAAGTTTCCC
>PISX010012052.1:0-62286 GCA_004024625.1 Mellivora capensis
GATGGAGGAGGGAGATAGGGAATTGGGGTCTAGAGGGGTACTTGGAACCATCCTTGAGCTGTACCCTGACCGGAGTGTGATGAGAGGCCACCACAGGTTTAGAGGTGTCCCATACCTGAGGGTCTACAAGGGGCAATTGATCGGGGGTAGGAGTGGGGGGTGTGGAGAGATATAGGATGAGACGAGTTGAGGGTGAGGAGGGAGGAGAGGGAGATAACTGGATAGTCGCTCCCAGCTTGTGAAGGATATCCCTTCCCAGTAGAGGCATTGGGCATGAGGGAATTACCAGGAATGAGTGGGAGAAGGGAAACCCGTCCAAGCTGCAATTAAGGGGAGGGGTGGCCCTAGGATTGGAGGAATTTCCATCGATTCCCACAAGAGCAACCGGTGAGGATCGAGTCTGTCCCGCGTAGGAAGGAAGAACAGAGTAGGTAGCCCCCGTGTCCAGCAGAAAGGAAATGGACTTACCCACTACCTGGAGCAAAACCCTGGGCTCGGCCTGGGTGAGGGGGGTGGCTGAGTCCAGGCTCCGTCAGTCGTCCTCCAACCCGAGCAATTGAAGGGCCGGACTTACCGTCTCAGGTCTTCCCCCGCGTTGAGGCGCTGAGGATTCCCCGAGACTGGGGCAGTCGGATTTCCAATGGCCCATCAAACGGCAGAGAGGGCATGGCCGGGTTGGCGCCTTTGGGTTAGGGCATTGACAGGCCCAGTGGCCTTCAGCCCCGCATTTGAAGCAGGCCCCTGGTGGGGTGCGGTTAATTCCCCTTTTCTGTTGGCTCCCGGAGCCGACCGCCCGCAGGGCTGCAAACAAGGCTTGGGTCTGTAATTGTACCTTTTGCTGGAGTCTGGCCTGCCGTTTAAGTTCAGCGGCTTCCTCGCGAGAGTTAAAAACTTTAAAGGCCATTTTCACCAGGTCTGATATGGGAGTCTGGGGACCTTCCTCAGCCTTTTTTAGTTTTTTCCGAATGTCTGAGGCTGACTGGGAGATGAAATGCGTGGCTAGAACCGTCGCCCCCACGGGGGGAGGCCGGGTTTAGGCGCATGTATTGGGTTAATACCTCAGTCAGTCGGTTAAGGAACATGGCCGGATTTTCATCTGGAGCCTGTATAATTTCCCTAATTTTATCGTAGTTGACAGACTTATAGGCCGCCTGCATGCCGGCAATAAGGCACTGTACCATGCGGTCGCGGAGCCGACGGCCATCTTGGCCGCTTTGGTAGTCCCAGCCCTGTTCCAGGGCTGGTACCGCCTGCGCCCCAACCGGCATCGTAGCATCAGTCAGGTGAACCTGATCAGCATGTTCTCAGGCAGCAGCCTGGATGCGCTCCCTCTCTTCTGCCATAAGAGTAGTAGTTTGGACAACATGTAAGTCATGCCAGGTGAGGTCATAGGCCTGGGCTAAATATTGGAATTCTTTGATGTAGTTGTCTGGGTTAGCCGAGAACGATCCCAGGTGTTTTTCGATTTGGGAAAGGTCCTGGAGGGAGAAAGGCGCATGGACCCGGACAACCCCTTCAGCTCCTGCAACCTCTCTTAAGGGGCAGACTAGGTTGGGAGAAGCAACTTGGACCTAGTCTGGGCGGAGATCATTGGGGGAGAAGGGAGAGGGCTGGAAGGCTGCTGGAGTTCCGGAGCTGGAAGGGGAGGAGTGGTCGCTGAGGGTGTATCTGAGGTAGGGACTGGAATTTCAGGAGGCGGAGTAGGTGTGGGGGTAGGCTGCTGGGGAACGGGCTGGTAGGGAGGAGGAGGAAGCAGGCGGGGAACCCTCACGGGGGGTCTAGAGAGGCTTTCAGGAGGTTCGGTGAGGGGCGATAAAGAGGTTGAGGTGGAGTCTTTGATAGAAGCCTGAGGAAGAGTTGGTGGGGGAGAGCGAGCTAGGAGTACTTGAGCAGTGGAACAGCTAGAGCAGAGCTCAGGTCTAGAACGCAGAGTCCAGAAAGCCTGTACATAGGGAACCTCGGCCCATTTGCCTTGGCGTCTGCAGAGATTATCGACCTGGTAATCGAAAGTGCCTTCGGGTGGCCATTGTGACTGATTGTCTAATCAATACTGCGGCCAGGTGACGGTACAGTAATGTATGAGGCGTCGCCTTCGGAGGTCCTGGTCTAACTCCAACGTTCGGAGGTTAACCAGTAGGCACCCCAGAGGTGTTTTAGGATCAAATCGGGACTGAGAAGTTCCCATGGTTCCTTCCTTGTCAACTCAAGACCCGGAGGAAGGCGTCCCCTCGTCCGTGAGGTGAGTTGCAGCTAGGAGAAGGGGTTAACGTGGGGTGAGGACGTCTCCTACACCCTCCAGAACCGGGGAGCCACCAGGTGGCAGAGGAGAGCCTGCCCTGACATGGCCGCGATTAGGACAGGGCGTCCCGGGAGGGATTGGAACCCAGGGAACACTCACCACAGGATGGTCGTAGTCCGAGCAGAGGAAGAGAGCGGAGTCCCAGTCCGAAGGAGGAGGAGAGAGCCTCTGTGCCAGTGCAGGGGCTCGATCTCCTCCTGGGTTTCGGCACCAAATGTTAGGTTTGATCGCAGACCGATTGAATGGAATAAAGGCACCAAGGCAAGTGAGCATTAGAGGACCGGCTTTATTGCAAGCACCCTCAGGCGAGGTTCCTCGACTCTGGGGAAAGAGAGTCGGGAAGTCGCGCGTGAAGCAAAGAGGTAAGGGCTTATATGGGGTTCTGCTGGTGAAGTCCGAAGAGGAGGTACTGAGACCTTGTCGAGTTTTCCTAATAAGGGCCAAATTCAGCTGCGGGGTTCCTCATTGGTTCGTCGGTGGGAGGAGAAAGGTTTTGGTCTCCCCTTTGAGTTTGTTTCCCAGGTCTGACGTGGTCGTTGTCGCAGGAGTGTGATGGCGGGAACCGCGGCCATCTTAGGTGTCTGTCATTTTGAATGGTTCTCCCCTCTCTCGCCTGACCCCAACAGTTAGGATGAAATGACTAAATGAAGGTAAAGCTTTTAAGCATAGTAAGTGTTCAATAAATGCTTTCTTTTGTTACATATTTTCCTTTTGACTCTTCAACTAGCTTTTAAATTCCTAGAGGACAGGTCTTCTATTTTTTTCTTGAAACTATACTGTTTAGCACTGCATTACATGCAAATAAGGGTGGCTCAACTATAGCCAAAGGAAAGAGTAAAGAAACAAGCCCTCATGCAAAAGTAGAAACTCAAATATCCAAACTGTAGACTCACAGGCTGTGAAAAGATTGTGTTAATTTAAAAATGATGGTACAGATCAGATAATATTTTGACAATTTATAAATATCATCAAGAAATAATTTGGCATTCAATTTCTTAATTGTGTAGGGGAAAAATCATTTTCTTTCTATACTTCTAGGTTTGTGGCTACATGCTAAAATTTGAAGATCAGGATTATATTATGGCAATTATTGAAGAAGGTGGAACCCTCTTCTATAACAGCTGTGTAGGTATAGAAAAGCAGAAAGAAAAAGTGAAAAAAAAATTTAGTTGAAGGAGCTAATCTGCCCAGACCCAAAGAGTGAAGCTGCAGCCTGGGAAGCAAACACTGTAGTTAATTGGGGCATTTTTTTAAAAGATTGATTTTATTTAATTGTTTGTTTGTTTGAGAGAAAGAGTGCAAACAGGGGGATGTATAAGGAAGAAGGAGAAGGAAAGCGAGCATTCCAGGCTGACTCTGTGCTGAACATGATGAAGTCTAGAATGTAAGTGAGGTCCAGAGCTGACAGCCAAGAAAGAATTCATCTCTGGTGCAAAGAGGTGATTTATTAAAGCATGGAGACAGGATCCATGGGCAGGAAGAGATGCTGCCCCTGGGTTGTGAAGGGTGGCAGGTTATGTATCATGGAGCTGAGGGAGGTAAGGAAAAGGTAGGTTTCAATAGAACTTCCATATGCTAAAGAGGACCTATAAGATACCAGATACCAGAGGCCTTGCCATTGTCAAGGTCATTTTTCCCTTTTTAGCAAGCTATTAACATTAAGATAGTTGGGAGATTCCTAAAGAATGTCACATATGTCCCACCCAGGAATGGGAGTGGGGGAAGGTTGCAGGGTGTCACCTTTTGCTTTGTCCTCAGCCAGCCTTCTGTTCCCTCATCAAATAGAGCTTGACTCAGGGTTCAATCTCAAGACCCTGAGATGGTGACCCAAGCTGAAACCAAGAACCAGACACCCAACAACTGAGCCACCCATGTACCCCATAATTAGAGCATTTCAATATCAGAATAAGAAAAAAAAAGAAAAAGGAAAGAAGAAAGAAAGAGGGGGGGAAAAGAGAGAGAGAGAGGGAGGGAAGTAGGAAGAAATAAAAGAAAAAGAAAGAGAAAGAAAGGCATCCAGCAATGAAAGAACTAAGATTCAAGGAAGAAAGGGACAGGTTTACAAGAAAATATAAAAGGGATTTAAAATGTGGCCTTACTAAGCAGGGATGTGATAACAGCTTATAAATGTTTGAATCATATACTAAAAAGAGGAGGAGGAATTGTTAAGCAAGAACAAGAAGGGATAGTATTTAAGAGAATGTAATTGACCAAATTCTCATTCCATATAACTCAACCTAATAATTTCTGTTCTGTATATTGTATGCACCTTTTGCCCTAAGGGATGTACTCTGATCTTCTTCCCAAAAGAGGCCTGAGCATCACAAACATCATTAATGATTGTCTTTGTTCACACACACTCTTCTGAAGGGGAACAGAATATGTCACCTGAAAACATACCTCTTTAACATAAGAATTATTTTGAGCTGCTTACTTTTGAGTCTGCAGACACAGAAGACTCTCTGAAAACAGAGTAGAAGTTGCCCTTTTATTAGGGAAATTTACATTTATAAGGGAAATCTCCATTTGTAAGGGTGTCTCTCTCTCTCTCTCTCTCTGTCTCTGGGGAAGATAAGGATAGGATGACCATAAATTGTGGGAGAATTTTACCAAAGGAAAAGGCACAGCTTAAATCTGCATAACAAACCTTACCCTCATTTACTGAGTTTTTCCTGGTAAACTCCCCTAACTGCCTCTCCACCCACCCTGACATTTTTTTTCTCCTCTTTAGATAAAGATGATATTTAAAGTGGTAGTTTGGTCCATTTGGGAAAATTTTACTTGCTGTTCCTAGGTCTCTCCCCGCATATACAGGAGGTATACATTTTACCAAACATCTGTTCCTTTTCTCTTATTAATTTGTGTTTATTACAGATGGGGTCTCAGCCAAGAACATAGAAGGGTAGAGAAAATATTTTTCCTCCCTTTCACCTCCTGGGAGTTACCCAGGCCAGTATGCCTGTCATGACTTCTACATCCTTTCCAAAATTAGAGCCTAGACTCCCACTTCCTCAAGACAAAGACCATAGGTCTAGTGGCCTCAATACCTTAGGGGCATTATAGAAGCTGAGAAGATCTCCATTTTGAGGAGCTGAGAAACCGATTGGCAACAGCGCCATACTCTGGCAAAACTGACAGTAGTAATAATGAACGATAGTCAGAAGAAAGGCAGGCAGGGACAAGGGGACCCATCCTAAGAGGAAACCACACTTAGAAGGATTTTACACCACCCTGGAAGGAGCCCTCCACCCTTTACCACATGAACAACTACCTGATAGGTAGATGGGCATGTGGACAAAAATCTGATTGGGTGACAAGTGCATGAAGTATTCATCAGATTAAAACAGCCCACCAAGCCCATAAAAACCCCTAGACTTAAAAACTCCAGTGGCAACACTCTTGGATCCCCTTCTTTGGGAGCTTTGTACTATTGATCAATAAACTCTCCTTCAGCAATCTTTCATTCCACCCCCAGCTCCAGATTCCCACACATCTCATAAAATATAAAGAAGTCCTCCCCGTAAGAGGAGAAAAGGATCAAATAAGCAGCATCATGTATAGAATGTATCGATATGTTAAATCTGAGAGCAGGGTTGGTGATCACTTTAAAAGAGCATTGTGCTGGGGCACTTGTGTGGCTCAGTCAGTTATGCATCTGCCATTGGCTTAGGTCATGATCCCAGGGTCCTGGGATCCAGCCCAACAGAGAAGGTGGCAGGCTCCCTGCTCAGCAAGGAGTTTGCTCCTCTCTCTTTCGCTCCCCCTGCTTCTGTGCTCTCTCTCTTTGTCAAGTAAATAAATAAATAATCTTTAAAAAAGAGCACTGTGCAGAAAGAAAAATGCTTAAATCAAATGCAAGAATTACACAGTTAGAATTTTAGACACTGAGGAACTTGAGTGCTAAGCTCTTTAAAGGAAGAGGAACACCATCAGTAAACTTCAGCTTACCACATTAGTCACCTTGTAAAGGAAGAAAAATAATTTTCCCCTCCCCCTTTAATTTCTTGGCAGAAACCCCCATAATAAAAGACAAATTAACAAAAGAAAAACAGATAAATCTGAGAACATGTATACCTCCTACCAAAATGGGAGAGACCCAGAAAAACTGACTAATTCCCCAGATGGTCCAAGCCACCGCCTTAAATATCATCTCCAGCTAAAGACCAAAAAAAAAAAAAAAAATGTTGGGATAGGAGGAGGCCAGTTATGAGAGGTTACCAGGAAACGTACAGTAGACAAGGGTAAGGTTGTCATGCAGAATTAAGTCTGTGCCTTTTACACTGATAAAATTATTTTGTGATTTATAGTCATCTCTCTCTTCATGGTAGAGAAGGGGAGACACTCTTACAAATGGAGATTTCCCTTAAAAATGTAAATTTCCCTGACAGAAAGACTCCTACTCTGTTTTCAGAGATTCTCCTGTGTCTGCACTCTCTCAAAAGTAATCAGCCCAAAATAATACTCATGCCAAAAAGGCATTTTGAGGTGACATATTCTGCTCACCTTCACCACATTAATGACTCTAAACTGCAGCCTCCAAATCCCATACTGATCAATGATACCTGAAAATACCTGGATACTGGCATTAAAGTACCCTCTTTGGCCCCCTGATAATTCAGAAACATTAACCTGTGAGTGATTTACATAGCCCACCTACTAAGGGTCTGTCATAGCAGGATGGCAATTTGTAACTTTATTCAGATTTAAATAAGGATCCACATATACCAACTGTACTTTCCCTCCTGGTCCTTTTATGGTTTCCTCATAGCTCACTTTACTATGGACCTCCATGAGCTTAGAATGTTGTTTAATCAGCCAAAAATTCCTGACTGAGAAATTTACTAAGTTTAAAAATGTGGCCTAAGTAGCACAACTTAAGACTCAAGCTAGACTGACTGAGAAGCAGAAATGCAGAGTAAAAGATTAAAATATACCACTTGATGAACAGCCTGAATCATTGCTGGGTCTCTTCCATCTATATGTTTTATATAATAAAGTAACAATATACTTTCCAAGGAATTTCACAATCCCATAGAAGATTCTTTCATTGACTTTTAATTTGGGTTTAATATAGAATATATTTGCATGTCCTCCTGTCAGGCAAATAGTGTTTCTATCAGAATTGGATAAAGGATATGAATTGCTATAGTGAACCTCTGTTGCTTTTGTCTGTCCAGCACCTTTTGCCTTCTTCACTTAAGAGTAGAATCCTTCTTTCCTATGGGGAGACACAGTGCATATGACTAATCTTGCCCTGAGCATGGGGTGGTCTTGTGAGTTGTTTATGTCCCAAGTCTGTCCAATCAGAATACCATTTCTCTGGTCCCAATAGCTAGTTCAAAGATGAACACATGATTCAGATCAGGCTAGCTAAGGTGCTTCAGTTGAAATCTCTGCATATAGGTCTGGGATGGCTGATGGTCATCCTGCCATGTCTGTGGAAGGGAGCTGTATGAGAATGAAAACAAGCAGAAGTAATGCATGAAAAGACAGAGTCAAAACTAGATCTAGTTGTTCCTTGAGTTAATTGAAATCCTTCTTTGACTTCACAGGTACATAACTAATACATTATCTGTCTTTCTCTCTCTCTTGTGCTTAGGTTAGTTTGTATTGGGCTACTGATACTTATAACCAAAATATTTCCATAGCATAACAAGTAACACGGAGGACATGGGGAGATGGAGAGGAGAAGGGTGTCGAGGGAAATTGGGGGGGAGATGAACCATGAGAGACTATGGACTCTGAAAAATAACCTGAGGGTTTTGAAGGGGCAGTGGGTGGGAGGTTGGGGGAGCCTGGTGGTGGGTATAATGGAGGGCACGCATTGCATGGAGCACTGGGTGTGGTGTAAAACTATGAATTCTGTTACGCTGAAAAGAAATTAAAAAAAATATATTTCCAAATAATACATTTCCATATTTTACATAAGAAAATGAATTAAAGGGTACCTGTGTGGTTCAGTGTGTTAAGCCTCTGCCTTAGGCTCAGGTCATGATCTCAAAGTCCTGGAATCAGCCCTGCATCAAGCTCTCTGCTCAGCAGGGAACCTGCCACCCCCCCCACCTCCACTCTGCCTGCTTCTCTGCCAACTTGTGATCTCTCTGTCAAATAAAAAAATAAAATATTTTTAAAAAGAAAATCAAATATAGAAAAATGCCTTATTTTATGTAATTGGTATCTTTTTCAGGAGTAAGTAAATGTTGTGAATCAAATTATATGAAGGGTAGTAGAATATGCCAACCCAAAATATGCTTCTTTGGCATAAGGATTATTTTGTGTTGCTTATGCTGAGAAACTGAAGACACGAGAGAAGCTCTGAAAACAGGGTCCCCTTTTTAAGGGATATTTACAGTAGAAAAGGGAACTGTAGGAGAAAGAGATTATTAGAGGTCACTTTTTACCTGAAAGACTTATCTGCATAACAGGACAAATTTTGTTTACCATACATTTTATTTTCTCACATTCCTGTCAATTGCCTTTCTCTCTTTGAAGTTCTAGACCCCTTCTCTTTCTTTTCCTTAAGAAGGTATATAAGCTTCAATCCCATGGCTGCCTTTTGAGTCTTATATCTTAATGGATGTGCCATACCTACTTATGTGCATACATAATTTATATTG
Source organism: Mellivora capensis (assembly GCA_004024625.1). Classification (NCBI taxonomy): domain Eukaryota; kingdom Metazoa; phylum Chordata; class Mammalia; order Carnivora; family Mustelidae; genus Mellivora; species Mellivora capensis. The sequence continues at coordinate 8,917 of PISX010012052.1, forward strand.
GCTCTGTTGCTCCTTTTAATTTTTTTTATTATATGGGGGGAGGACATCTCAATCAAGAACCTAGAAATGCAGAGGGAAAATTATTTTTCCTTCCCTACACATACTACAGACAATCCCCAACTTACAATGGTTTGAATTATAAATTTTCAACTTTACAGTAGAAGCTGTATTTTGAGTTTTGAATTTTGGATCTTTTCCCAGACTAGTGATATGTAATACAATACTCTCTTCTGATGTTGGGCAGTTGCAGAGAGCCACAGTTCCCAATCAGCCACACGATCATGAGGGTATATAACCAATACACTTACAACCATTCTGTACCCATACAATCATTCTGTTTTTCACATTCAGTATAATATTCAATAAATTATATGAGATAGTCTACATTTTATTTATAAAATAGGCTCTGTGTTACATGATTTTGTCCAACTGTAGGCTATGTAAGTGTTCTGAGCATGTTTAAGGTAGACTAGGCTAAGCTATGGTGTTTGGTAAGTTAGGTGTACTAAATGCATTTTCTACTTACAATATTTTCAATTTAGGATGGGTTTATCAGATATAACCACATCATAAGTTGAGGAATATCTGTATATCAAAAAAATACATTATAAAAAGTAAATTTGTTGAGAACCTTTCATAGTATAGTTTGTTTGTTGTTGTTTTTAAGGAAAGACATTATAAACCAATAAACCAAATGGAAAGGTATAAGTAACTCAGTGATCCTGGGAGAGCTACTCAGCTGGCTTTCATGATCCTAGAATGATAACAATGACTTCAGTGATTTTGTTACTTTCTGGGTTAAATTCTTACCCTTGTAGGTTTAGAAATTTAATTTAGTGAGTGCATTAAGATAGGATCTGTCCCTCAGGGAAGGATTAGCATTGAGCAAGCTCACAAGACTAAAATAGGAAACAAAAAATGCCAATTGATAATGAACAATGAGAAAGACACTCATCCATTGGACCAGAATCCTTGTACCATTAGTCTTGGCATTTTGTTCTTTGGGGCAGAAATTTAAATCCTGAATCTTCAGTCCATATGTGCTTTTTATAGGCCTGTGGTATAGTATATATAAAATTTGGAATTAAACATCAGTGTGAACAAATTATTGAACTTTACCTGAAATTCTAGACAAGTCAAAATACATACAAATACTGCTTCCTCCTAACATGGCATATATTGCCTGAATCTGAGTAGGACCTGAGCCCTTTGTATGAAACATGGACTCTTCAATATACTAGAATCTTTATTGGGACCTTTTTTTTTTTTTCTTCATTTACATCCCTTTCCTAGCCTATACAGGCATTTGAGTTTGATACATTTAGAAAGAAAAGCTAAACATGAGGACAATAAGTTCATTCTTCCTCCCTAGCCACACAGATCAGTTCAACAGTGGGAATGTAAGTGAAGTCAATATAATTAGAACGAATCTCAGGAGTTTTTCTGGGAATACTGGGACAAAGATACTCACTGTTATTTTCTGCTGAATATGACAAAGAAGGCATGTATGTCTGGGTGCTGTTGACAGCCATTCTGGGACTATATGGAAAGCAAATCTTATGATGGCAAACTACACCAAGGAGACAGCAGAGATGTCAAAAGACATAGGGTTGTTTGGGACTTGATAGAACTGCAAGATCAAGACTTAAAGCTACACTGGAATTTTCAGGTACATAGGCATCATTATTTAAACCAGTTTTATTTGTGTGTAAAGGGAGCACAATATGCCATCCTAAAATATGCTTTGGGGGCATAAGTATTATTTTGGGTTGATTATTTTTGAGAGGTTTCAGACACAGGAGAACTTCTGGGAACAGAGTAAAGGCTGACCTTTGTTAGGGAAATCTATGTTTACAAGAGAAATCTTGACTTAGGGTGTCTCCCTTTCTGTACCAGACTATTTAGTTGATTAAATCTCTAGAAACTTATGAATGGAGAAGTCAGCCACTTAAATCTACATAACAACCATACACTTGTCTACAGTGCTTTTTGTGATATCATCCCATAAATGAATCCCCCAGGTCTCAATATCTTTTGTCTCTATCTGGAAATGGTATCTAAGGTGGTGGTTTGGGCCATTTGGGGGAGTTATTTAGTTTTCCTGGGTCTCTCCCATTTGTATAGGAAGTACACATGATATTAATCTTCTTTTTGCTTTTCTCCTATTAATTTTTCTTTTATTACAAGGGTTTTAAGGAAGAACATAAATACAAAGGAAAAATTATTTTTCATCCCTTGTAGGTAATTTGCCATAAAAAGTATTCCAATATGTGAATGATCTTTTTTCCCCAATAGAATATCTAGCAAAACGACTGTTATGCATGAGTGTGGCAAATCCTTTAGAAATCCTAAGGAGGAAAAATATTAAGAATTACTACTGTAAACTACAAGATATAGTAATATTAGTGTTCACTTACTTAATTCCACCTTTAGTCCCACCTTTATGATATTGTACCTAGTTCACCTGGGTTAGAATTTTTGCTCTTCCGGGGGTGCCTAGGCAGCTCAGTGGGTTAAAGCCTCTGCCTTCAGCTCAGGTCATGATCCCTAGGTCCTGGGATCAAGCCCGCAGGGTCTGGGAATCAAGCCCCACATCGGGCTCTCTGCTCAGCAGGGAGCCTGCTTCCCCCTCTCTCTCTCTGTCTGCCTCTCTGCCTACTAATGATCTCTATCAAATAAATAAACAAAATCTTAAAAAAAAAAAGTTTTGGCTCTTCCCAAACTCTTTAGCCTTCATAGTCAACTTCTTGCTGTGTCTACACATGACTAGTCATATCTCTTTTTATAAAGATTTAACATTTGAGTTCAGTTATATTAATCCAGTCTCCAAAGTTTATGTGAGATAATTTATAGGCTTATTCTTTCTCTGTAAATAAGAAGAATACATATGACTGCATTGGCATATAATCTATTTACACAGGATATTTTTTAATCCAGGATTATATCTGTTATGTAAAGAACTATTTTTTGGCAGCTCTAAGAATCCGAGATATAGATAAAAATCAGTAAAACACAAAAAGATCTTTTTTAAAGATTTTTATTTGTCATACAGAGAGAGTGAGAGCATAAGCAGGGGAAGCAGCATGCAGAGGGACAACCAGGCTCCCTACTGAGTAAAGGGCCCAATGCAGGACTTGATCCCAGAACCCTGGGATCATGGTCTGAGCCAAAGGCAGATGCTTAACCAACTGAGCCCCCCAGGTATCCCAAAAAGATCTTTCTATGAAACCCAATTACATGTAATAAAGTTCTTGCAAAAATGTACAATGCTTCTGTCAGAGGGCTCACCCTCAGGGCCTTAGAGCTGTTTGCTTTTATTTTGTATGGATTTTGAAAAAAAAACTGATTTATTAGGCCATAAAATTTAGAAGTAATAAATCAGAAGTGCGTGGGGAGGTGGTATTGTTAGAACTAAGCACTGGAAGAAAGGGAGGGAGAGAGGAAGGGAGAAAGAGAGACTGAGAAACAAAAGAGAGAGACTCAGAAGCCACAGCATTATCATTGAGCCAAAGAAGCTCATATATAACAACTGAATCTGAAAACAATATGATATCATACACAGAGTTGTACAATCACTGGTATTCATATAACTATGCTATGTATTTTAGAAGTTTTTATTTCTTCTCAAAGAATTAAGCCATAATTTTCAAAGAAATATACTTTGGTTATAAAAAATAACATAGTTTGGGCATATATTAAGAGCTAAATATATAAGATCCTTGTAAATCTACTTTGTTTTCTTCTGAATACCATGCCTATTAAATGATAATTTGAGTGTGTGTTTGTGTGTGTGTGTATCTTTTGGAAAAAAATCATTTATGTAAAATATTATTTACCTACAAAAAAGTTGTTAAGGTGACCTTATTTTCAACTGTAAATTAGGACCTGTAACCTGATAGAAGATTTTTCTCCAATTCATAAGCATATTTATGTGAATAGTCTTGTAGATGCATAAAAACAAAATAATTACCCTTGATTTAAAAATAATAAAATGAGATGATATTAGGGCTGTCCAAAAGAAATATTGGAAGTGTTCTGTATGTAATATAATCCCTCACCAATCACAAAATTTCCTTAAGTAAAATCCTACTATGCAAGAATTTACCTTGGCATAACTTCTAGAGCTACAAGGATTTGGTTTATGTTAATCAGTTCTGTTGAAGATAATTTTAAAGAAGGGAACATGGAACTGGTAAGAGAAAAAAGTGGCAAATGTTGTTTAAGGAAGAATAAGGGTTTTACAGTGCAGCCATAAGAAAAAAAACTTGAACCCTGATCTTGGCACTGCATTAGTTAGCAAGGAAGGAACTAAGATATATGAAAATTTTCTATAGGATCATAAAGGCATCTGGAAACAGGGAGGTAACTACATTGATTTTTTAAAAGAATCTTAAAATCAGAAAAGCACATAACATTTAGTTGGAGGGAAATACCTACACACACACATCAAATTGTCAGTGGGGATATTATCTACAACAAAGCAAAATATTTGAAGAAACATTTGAAGACATTCAACTTTGAAGAAAGTTAAACATTTAACTTTGAAGAAAGGCCAGGGGTACAACCGAATTTTACTGGCCTGAGGTTTGGAAGTCCCTGTTTTAGAAAAAAAAACAAAAAATTATAAATACAAAATTAGATACAAAATGCACGGCAGTCTGAATCAAATGCAAATAAATAGTCTGCTTTTGCAAATCCTAAAAAAGTATAACCATGTGAACGAACACATTGCTATTGCTCCTTCCAAGATTGGAAGTTTTTCCTAAAAATGAGGAGCCCTGAAGCATAAGCTTCATTAGTTTCATGGTAAATACACTTCTGAGGAAGGTAATTCTTTACATGTCCAGAAAGTAAGTAATGATAAATATAAGTTAACTATATAGAGTCATTTATTATTGTGTATACCAGAGTTAGCCAAACTCTGAAAATTGAGGACACAGTCTTTCAAACTGCATCATCTGCCCAAGACTTCTGATACCAACTGCAAGGGAGCCACAGTCTAACTACAAACTTGGATGGCACAATCCCCAAGACTCCTTTTACTTTTGACAACTGCAAGTTATTGGGAATTCCCAGAAACCCTCCACAAGTTTGATAATTCACTGCAAAGACTTAAAGAACTCCCTGAAAGCTATTATACTCACAATTATGGCTTATTATGAAAAAGGGGCACAGATCCAGGAAGGGACTCATAAGGCAGGGTGTGGGAGGATTCCAGATGCAAAGCTTCCATTGTCTTCAAAATGTGTTACCCTGTCATTATCCATGTATAACAATACACATGGAGTACTGCCAGCCAGGGAAGCTCACATAAGCTTTGTGTCCAGAGATTTTATTGGAGTTACATTACATAGGCTTGATTGATTGATTGATTGATTGCCTATGTGGTTGAGCTCAATTTCCAGCAACCTCCTCCTGTCCACAGATCAGGCTCTTATCACATGGTCTGAGAAGCTCACCGTAAGTCATTTCATTAACATAAACTATCAGGTGGGCCCGAGGGATCCACCATTAATGCCAAAGATGTTCCTATCACTCAGGAAATTCCAAGGGTTTAGAGGTTACCTTCTAGGAGCCAGGGACTAATGCCAGACCTCTCTGAGGACAAGGACAAATTCTTTACTACACAGTAAAAAATAGCATTGATGTACTCTTTAGTATTCTTCCAATTTTATTTTTATAAATTTTTAAATATTCATAAGGGTTTATATATGTCTTGTTTTTGTTTTTGTTTTTCTTGTAAGCTTATAAACTCCTCATCTTCATCATAGTTGCCTGGTAATGGGAGAGAAAATTATTTTGTCAGGGTGATTTAGGTCATCTCTGCAAAATGTGACAATTTACAACTTTGAAAAAAGTCAAAACTGGATGAATTGGTTTTACTTTTGTATTAACTTTTGCAAATGACAGCAATACATTTAAAAATAAATTTAAGGAAGGGAATTGATAGGCTCATGTGACTAGAATATCTTGCAAGCCATATCTTACTTTAAGAAGAGGTGGAATCAGAACTTGTGAAAATATTACCAAGATTCAGTTTCTTCCAGTTACTCAGATGTACTTTGACCTTCAAAAATGACCATCTTCAGCTTCAGAAGTTCACAGTCTCACAGTCTACCAGGAGAAAAAAAGAATGACATGTTCCTATTCTGGATATTTCATATAAATGCAATCACATGATAAGTGGCATTTGTGTGACTTCCTTCAATTAGAATAATGTTTTCAAGATTTATCCATATTGTAGCCTGAATAAGTTTTTCATTCACTTTTATGCCTGGAAAATATTCCATTATATGAGAATATCAGATTTCCTTTATCTATTTATCAGTTAATGGACATTAAGGACTGTTTCTGATTTTTTACTATTATGAGTAATGTTGCTATGAACAGTCCTGTACAGTTTTCATGGAAACATACATTTTCAATTCTCTTGAGTATATACCCAAGTGGAATTGCTGGGTCATATGTGTAAGGTTTTGCAGGCGAGGTAAACACAACACCAGGCAAGGTGGGCACAAGGTAAGATTTATTAAAGGCAATCTCTGGCAAGGTTTCAGGGCTCAGGAGAAGGGGAGCCAGGAAAGTCGTGCCAGGAGGATGTGGGCACCATGGAGTGAGGTTCCTTGACTCTGAAAGGGGGAGTCGAGGAAGTTGTGCTGGGAGGGAGTTGGCAGGGGTCTTTAATCTGGCCAAGGCAGGGCATGGGCTCACATCCATATATGGTAAGGTATTTGGTGATCAGAAGGTATGGGGTGAGGGCTCCTGATACTTCTGTTTCCTGAATAGGTATCAGGTTACCTATGGAGCCGTGACCTGGGCGTACACCCTTTCGGCGGGAGAGTCAAGGGTTAAGGAAGGGGGGGAGGGGGAGGAAGGGGCTGGAAGATGGCGGCCCGGGTGGTCATTTCTATTGTTCCGCCTGCATTACCAGAACCGCTGACCCAACAATATGGTAAATCTACATTTACTTTTGTGAGAAACTGCCAACATATTTTCCAAAGCAGCTGAGTCATTTAAAAATCCCACCACTATGAATTCTGGAACACTGAAAAGAAATTAAATTAAATTAAATTAAAAATAAATAAATAAAATTCCACCACCAATGTTCAAGTGTTCAAATATCTCCTCATCCTTGATACATTTCTTATTGTCTGTCTTTTTTATTGTAGTTATCCTGGTGGGTGTGAAGTGGTATTAGCACATTGGAGTTTTAATTTGCATTTCCCTAATGACTAATGATATAGATTATATTGGCCATTTGTGTATCTTTTTTGAAGAAAAGTCTGGTTACTGTTTACTAGTATTTTTTTGAGGATTTTTGTGTCTATATTCATAAAGGTTATTGGCCCACAGTTTTCTTGTGATAGCTTGGTCTGGTTTTGATATCAGGAATACTAGCATCATAAAGAGAGTTAGGAAGTGTTTGTTCCTCTTTTAAATTATAGATGAGTTTGTGATGGATTGATTTTAATTCTTTTTTTTTAATATTTTCTTCACTTATTTAAGAGAGAGAGAGAACACGAGTGGGGTTGGAGGGAGAAGGACAGAGGGAGAAGGAAGGGGAGAATTAGATTCCCCACTGAGCAGTGAGCATGACATGGAGCTTGATCCTAGGAACTTGAGATCATAAGCTGAGCCAAAGACAGATGCTTAACCAACTGAGCCATCCAGGTGTCCCCAACCAATTTGTATCTTGACATTTAATGTGTGTTTCTTATAAATCTCTTTCTTCTATCCAATCTCAAATTTCTGTTTTTTAATAGAAATATTTAGTGTATTTAGATTTAAAGTAATCATTGACATGGTGGCACTTAAGTCTGCCATTTTACTATTGGCTTTTAATTAGTTATACTTGATTTTTCTTTCTCTTTTCCTGCATTCCTTTGTGTTACTGTTTTTACCTTATGTTAATTCCTCTATTGTCTTGTAAGATATATTTTTTGCACTATTTCTTTAGCAGTTGCTCTGGGGATTATATCATGCATCTTACACTATCACAGTCTCCTCTGAGTGATTATTATATTACCACAGGTAAAATATATTAATCTTGCAATGAAATATTTCATTAGTTTTATTTTAGTTCAATAGTTTGACTGTTGAATGTGCCTGAGTATAATTGTGTGTGTGTGTGTGTGTGTGTGCGTGTGTGTGTGTGTGTGTGTGTGTATTTACTTACTTTCTATCATTGGACATCTTGGAAATGAAAGTTAATTTAATTTTTTTCACCAAATTTAGGAAGGTTTTGGCAATTATTTCTCCTAATAGTTTTGTCTTCCCCTTCCTCTCTCCCCACTTCTTCATTTTGTCCGATAATTCTGTAAGTCTCTTTATTTTTCTTTAATTTTTTTCTCTCTCCTTTAGATTATATAATTTTAATTCATTTATGTTCAAATTCATGGTATTTGTTTTTGCCATCTCCTACCTGTTATGGAGTGCATGTAGTGAATTTTCAATTCCATTACTATACTTTTGAGTTTTTTAATTTCCACTTTTTATATAGTTTTATTTCTCTGTTGGGATTCTTACTCTGTTCATTAATTAATTCCATTTCTCTTTTATTTCCTTGAATACACTTTTAATACCTTTGAAGACTTGTCAGTCATATGTAACATGTAGACCCATTTTGCAGTATTTACTATTGATTGTATTTTTTCCTGAATGTGAGTTATAATTTCCGGTTTCTTTGCATTTCTATAATTTTTTATTGGACATTGAAGATAATACATTATGATGATTCTGGATTATATTGTGTTCTGAAGACAGTTTTTCATGGCTCTCATAGGCTATTCACTCATAAGGATTCAAACTGTAAACTCTGTCTCTACCATGGTGTGTAGCCCTGATATATTTGTTCATTTCTTACAGTTTCTTGCTGCTACTATTTTTCACTCTGGTTTCCTGGTAATATCACCTGAACCAGCATATCTTAATAGTCAGCCAAGGATTTGGGCATGGTTTATACTCAGATATTGGGGCTCACTTTCTGTGTACATCTCTTACTTATGAGGTTCTTCTGCTAAATATCTCTGCCAACTTCGGGCTCCATTTTCTGATACCTCAAGCCAGTAACACCTCAGTTTTCCACCCACCTGAGCAGGCGAGGATCTCACTGAGATTATAAAAAAGAAAGAAAGAAAAGAAAAGAAGAAAGGCAGCAAGTTCACAAATCTCCTAGTGTACCTAGTGCAGTTGTTTTTCAAATATAAATTCTTCTATGTACCCTCTCTGTTTTCACACCAGATGCCCTGGTGTCTCACCCACAGATACATAGTTTAACAGTCAACCAGCATTAGGGGAGATTTTATGCTAAGATTTCATGTCTCACTCATTTTGCAATTTTCTTGCTTCCAGAATTTCCCTTACATATACTTTTCAACTATATTCTGCTACTATGACATACTGTGAATTTTTGCTGCTATAGCCATGGTGTTAGGGAGAATTCTCAGGAAATAAAGCCTCAAACTTGCAATTCTTCATCCTCCAATTACAGTTTTTCAAGAATAAGCCCTCATCCTCTGTCTGCTCTCAGACACTCTCCAATATTTGAAAATGTTAGGAATATATATTTTTTAGATTTCATATTAATTAATTATACAAGGTTTCACATAACTATTTCATTTTGCTGTCATTAATGAAAGCTCTTCAATAAAACAGTTTTTAAAAAGAATATAAAAGGAATTTGTGGGTTCAATGTAGTCATTTTGATAGCAAATTGACAATTGGGCTTTTCTTTAATTTTTACTTGTTTGTGTCACACACAGAGACTGTCAAGTCTATGTTGGAATTCGTTTTCTCACAGCCATGGAAATAACCAACTATCAAACCATTGGTTAGATCACCTCAGAGGCAATTTCACATATTAAGAAAGTAGTAATCTCTTATCTTATGAAAAATGTGTATTGTATGCAATCAATTAAAATATGTTTTGGTGAAGCACATTGTGCATACCAAGATGCTATGATTCCTCAGCTTATTGTATCATTAAAAAATATTAACTTGGTTGAACTTTTTGGTTAAGATTATAAATAAATTATGACAATTTTTGGCCTATACATAGAAAAGATTGTATACCAATGTAATATTCTACTTTGTAGAACTGGGTTTCAAAGATGATTTTCTTAAAAGTTCAAAGTGGTATTTAGTATTTTCCTTTCTTATAAAAATGTGGATTAATTTAGAAAGTTAATTTAGAAAAGATTTTAATTTTGGAAAATAAATTTCCTCAACTGTTTCAGATATATGTATGGAAGTGAGGTATTCTTGGGACAGACATTAATTTTTATGTTTATATTTTTCAAAACATACAGAGGGCATCTCTGTATTATTTTTAATTTTTTTTATTTGTTCATCATGATAAGTGTACTCCTTAATCCCCATCACCTATTTCACCCATCCTGCCACCCACCTCCCCACTGGTAACCATTACTTTGTTCTCTATAGTTAAGAGTCTTGTTTCTTGAGGAGGAGTTAAGATGGCAGAATCGTAGGCAGACCTTAGGCTTACCTTATTATCCAAACACAGCTAGATAATTGTTAAATTGTTCTGACTACCCAGGAAATCAATCTGAGGACTGAGTGAACAAACTGCACAACTAAAGGGAGAAAAAAAGCCATATTGTGGAAGGTAGGAAGTATGGTGGTGTGATTTGGGGAAGAAAAGAATCACAGGTAATGTGAAGGAGAGGGAGCACTGATCATGGATAGAGGTGAGAAAGAGAAAGAGAGAGGGAGAGAAAGAAAGCAGCACACAGGGGATTGCACAAGAAAAGCACTTCCCCAAAACCAGTGATTGAGAGAAAAAAAAAAGAGGGATTGATTATCACAAGTTTTTACAAGAAATAGAGCTGAAAGACCGAAGTTTTAGAACTCCACACCATCACCAGGGTTGAGTCTGGGTGGCACAGTGCTGCTCCTGTGGAGAAGGAGGGCAGAGGACCAGGAGTGGACAACATCCTATAAAGATCCCTTGGGTCACACTGGGAAAGACAGTCCTCTTCTTTGAGTGAATTTGGGAGAGGCAGCACTGCCTCTCAGGGGATAGCAGAGCCAGCAGATGCCATTGAGCAGCAGCCCCATTAGTTAGCATATGAGAAGAGACACCTGCTGTGGGCAGCTACCCTGGATGCCAGGTTTTGCTATGCTTTATCTTAAAATCCAAGCCCCTGCATGGTCATGCAATTGCTTTTCAGGGACAAACCAGTACCAGCCACATTGCCATCAGACCTTCGCCCATCGGATCACCATGGGTCCACACCTCAACAGTCCCTTAAAATTTGGAGTTTTAAAACCCATCTGTCTGCCTGAAGTAAAATATGGGAGCACTTTGTCACCACTGCTGGGTGGGCAGATGTTGTTGTCACAGACAGGGTGAAGGCAGGAATCTGACAGTAGACTGGGGCAAAAGAGAGGAAATTTATTATTTTTCTGTAAGGGCTTCATGAACAGTGACAGGTACAAACTCCTTTCTCTGGGGAAGAGAGCAACTCAATGCCATCCCCTCTCCCTCTCGATCAGTATGGACAAGCTTCAGCAAGAGGCACAGCACACACAGTTGAGGCTTGAAGTGTTTAGACCAAGCCCTGCTCCCTGTGCTCTTCAGGTGCCTTTTTTAATAAGGTAAGTGTGATTGAGAGCCAGAAAAGCCGCAGTCGCCTCCCCCAGAAGACCAACACAAACTCTCCATACACACCAGGTATAATGATCATAGAGTGCCAAAAAGCATCAGATCTAGTGGAAATAAGACCATGTCCAAGCTTTCTTACCATACAAAAGACAGAGACCTAGACAAAATACCAAGACAGAGGACCTCATCCCAAAAGAAAGGACAAGAAGAGGTCATGACCAAGGAACTAATCAAAATAAATATAAGTAATATGCCTGAGCTAGATTTTAAAGCAACAATCATAAGGATACTAGCTGGGCTTAAGAAAAGCTTAAGAAAAAACAAACAAACAAACAAACAAAACAGACAGAACTTTACCACAGGCATAAAAGACCTAAAAACAAGTCAGGCCAAAATAAAAAGTATTATAACTGAGGTGCAAAACTAACTGGATATAATGACTACAAGGATTGAATAAGCAGAGGAATGAATAAGTAGAAGATAAAATTATGGAAAATAATGAAGATGAAAAGAAGAGAGATAGTAAAATACTGGATCACAAATGTAGGCTTAGAGAAATCAGAAACTCTATAAAAGGCTAATAACATTCATGTCATAGAAGCCCTAGAAGACAGTGAAAGGAGGGCATAGGTTTATTTGAGAAACTTATAGCTGAAAACATGCCTAACCTGAGGAAATAGCAAGTCAACACCAAGATATATCATAGTAAAATTGACAAAATACAGAGATAAGAAAACAATCTTGAAAGCAACAAAGGGAAAGAAATCCTTATCCTACAAAGGAAGAAAAATTAAGTTAGCAGCAGAACTCTCCACAAAAAACGTGATAGGCCAGAAAAGAACAGCAAGATATTTTCTTTTTTTTTTTAAAGATTTAATTTATTTATTTGACAGAGATCACAAGCAGGCAGTGAGGCAGGCAGAGAGAGAGGAAGGGAAGCAGGCTCCCTGCTGAGCAGAGAGCCTGATGCGGGGCTCGATCCCAGGACCCTGGGATCATGACCTGAGCCAAAGGCAGAGGCTTTAACCCACTGAGTCACCCAGGCGCCCCACAAGATATTTTCAACATAGAAAATTTTCAACATATTTGCATAGAAATATGCAAGAAAATTATGCAGCCAAGAATACTTTATCCAATAATGCTGTTATTCATAATTGAAGGAAGGATAAAGAGTTTCCCAGACAAACAAAACTAAGAGTTCATGGTCACTAAAACATCTCTCCAAGAAATATTTAAAGAGGATTCTCTGAATGGGAAAGAAAGACCAAAAACAACAAAGATTAGAAAGGAAGAGAGAAAATAGAGAAAATCTCCTGAAACAATGACTTTTCAGGTAATACAATGGGACTAATTTTTTATCTATCAATAATCACTCTGTATATAAATGGACTAAGTTTTCCCATCAACACATATATGGTGTCAGAATGGATTAAAAAAAAAAAAAAAAAAAGACCCATCTATATGCTGCCTACAAAAGACTCATTTTAGACCTAAGGACATCTGCAGATTCAAAGTGATGGGATAGAGACACATTTATCATGCAAGCGATGTCAGAAGAAAACTAGAGTAGCAATACTTATATCAGAATAACTAAATTTTAAACTAAGGACTATAATTAGAGATGAATAAGGGCTATATCATAATAAAGGGGACTATGCAACAATAGATCTAACAATTGCAAATATTTATATCCTCAGATAGGGAAGACCCAAATATATAAAACAATCAATAACAAACAAAAAAGAAATCACTCAACATAATGCAATAATCGTAGGGGATTTTAACACCCCAATAACATCAATGGATGGATTATCTAAGCAGAAAATCAACAAGGAAATAATAGTTTTGAATGACACACTGGACCAGGTAGACTTCACAGATATATTCAGAATATTTCAACCTAAACCAGCAGAATACACATTCTTCTCAAGAGCACATGGGACATTCCCCAGAATAGATCACATATTGGGTCACAAATCCGGCCTCAACAAGTACAAAAAGATGGAGACCATACCATACATATATTCTCACCACAACACTATCAAACTGGTAGTCAACCAAAAGAAAAACTGTGGAAAGACCATCAATACATGGAGTTTAAAGAACATCCTATTAAGGAATGAATAGGTTAACCAGGAAATTAAAGAAGAAATTTAAAAATACATAGAAGCAAATGAAAATGAAAACACAACAGTCCAGAGCCTTTGGGATGCAGCAAAGGCAGTCCTAAGAGAGATGTATATAGCAATACAGGCTTACCTCAAGAAGCAAGAAAAGTCTTAAATATATAACCTAACCTTCCAACTAAAGGCACTAGTACAAGAACAGCCAGTAAAGCCTAAAGCCAGCAGAAGAAATAATACAGATTAGAGCAGAAATAAATGATAAGAAACAAACACAATGGCAACAAGAACAAAACAATAGAACAAATCAACAAAACTAAGAACTAATCTTTGAAAGAATTAAAAAAAATTATAAAACACTAGCCAGACTCAGAAGGAAGAGAAAGGACTGAAATAAAATCACAAGTGAGGGGCGCCTGGGTGGCTCAGTGGGTTAAAGCCTCTGCCTTCGGCTCAGGTCATGATCCCAGGGTCCTGGGATCGAGCCCCATATCAGGCTCTCTGCTCAGCAGGGAACCTGCTTCCCTTCCTCTCTCTCTGCCTGTCTCTCTGCCTACTTGTGGTCTCTGTCTGTCAAATAAATTTTAAAAATCTTTTAAAAAAATCACAAGTGAGAGAGGAGAAATCGTAACCAACACTGCAGAAATACAAACAATTAGAGAATATTGTGAAAAATTATATGCCAACAAATAAGGCTATCAGGAGGAAATGGATAAATTCCTAGAAACATACAAACTACCAAAACTGAAACAAGAAGAAATGGAAAATTTAATTAGACCTATAAACAACAAAGGAACTGAATCAGTAATCAAAAACACCCCAACAAACAAAAGTCCAGGGCCAGGTGGCTTCCCAAGGGAATTCTACCAGGCATTTAAAGAAGAATTAATATCTGTTCTTTTCAAATCATTCCCCCCCCAAAAAAAAAGAAATAGAAAGAAAACTTCTAAACTCATTCTATAAGGCCAGCATTACCTTGATTCTAAAACTAAAAAAGCACCCACCAGAAAGTAGATTTACAGGCCAACATGCCTGATGAGTATGGGTGCAAAATTTCTCAGCAAGATACTAGCAAATTGAATCCAACACTACACTAAAAGAATTATTCACCATGATCAAGTGGGATTTATTCCAGGGCTGCAGGAATGGTTCAATATTTCCAAATCAATCAGTGTGACACACCAAATGAGTATAAGAAAGGATAGAAACCATATCATCCTCTCAATAAATGCAGAAAAAGCATTGAACAATACATGGAATTCATTCTTGATAAAAACCCCCAACAACATAGTGATAGGCAAAACATACCTCAACATTATGAAAGCCATCTATGAAAGACCCATAGCTCATATCATTCTCAATGAGGAAGAGCTGACAACTTTTCCTCTACAGTCAGGAACAAGACAAGGATGTCCAGTCTCACCACTGTTATTTAAAATAGTACTGAAAGTCCTAGTCTCAGCAATCAGACAACAAAAAGAAACAAAAGGCATTCAAACTGGCAAGCGAAAAGTCAAACATTCCCTATTTCCAGATGGCATGATACTCCATATAGAAAACCTAAAAGATTCCACCCAAAAATTCTTAGAACTGATACATGAATTTAGCAAAGTTGTAGAATACAGAAATCAATGTACAGAAATCTACTGAATTTTTATACACCAATAATGAAGCAGCAAAAAAGAAATCAAGGAATCAATTCCATCTGCAACTGCACCAAAAACCATAAGACACTTAGGAATAAACCTAATGAAAGAGACAAAATATCTGTACACTGAAAACTGTAAGACACTGAAGAGATAAATTAAAGTTGTTACAAAGAAATGGAAAACTCTCCATCCTCATGGATTGGAAAAACAAGTATTGTTAAAATGTCTACACTACCCAAAGTAATGTACATATTTAATGCAATCCTTATCAAAATACCACCAGTGTTTTTCATAAAAGTACAACAATCTTAAAATTTGTATGGAACCACAAGACACGGAATAACCAAAGCAATCCTGAAAAACAAAAAGCAAAGCAGGAGGCAACACAATTCTGGACATCAAGCTATATTACAAAGCTGTAGTCATTAAGGCAGTATGGTATTGGCACAAACACAGACACATAGATCTGTGGAACAGAATAGAAAACCCAGAAATGAATGCACAACTATGCGGTCAACTAATCTTCAACAAAGCAGGAATGAATATCCAATGGGAAAAAAAAAAGTCTCTTCAACATATGTTGCTAGAAAAACTAGACAGCAACATGCAGAAAGAAAGAAACTGGACCACTTTCTTACACCATACACAAAAATAAATGCAAAATAGATGAAAGACCTAAATGTGAGAGGCAGGAAACCATGAAAATCCTAGAGGAGAACAAAGGGAGCAACCTCTTTGACCTTGGCTGCACTAGTTTCTTACTAGACACATTGCCAGAGGCAAGAGAAACAAAGGCAAAAATGAATGATTGGGAATTCATCAAGATAAAATCGTCTGCACAGTGAAGGAAACAATCAACAAAACTGAAAAGCAACCTACAGAATGGGAGAAGGTATTTTCAAATGACATATCCTATAAAGGGTTAGTATCCAAAATCTGCAAAGAACTTATCAAACTCAACACCCCCAAAAAACAAATAATTCTGTTTAGAAATGGACAGGACATGGATAGACATTTGTCCAAAGAAGACATACAAAGGCCAACAGACACATTGAAAAGATGCCCAATATCACTCATCATCAGAGAAATACAAATCAAAAGCATGATGAGATACCACCTCATACATGTTAGAATGGCTAAATTAACAACACAGGGAACAATCAATTTTGGCGAGGATGTGGAAATTGGGGAACACTCTTACACTGTTGGTGGAAATGCAAACTGGTGCAGCCACTCTGGAAAACAGTATGGAGGTTCCTCAAAAAGTTAAAAATAGAACTACCCTATGATCCAGGTATTGCACTACTAAGTATTTACCCAAAGGATACAAAATACAGATTTGAAGGGGTACCTGCACCCTGATGTTTATATGTTTATAACAGCATTATCAACAAAGCCAAACTGTGGAAAGAGTCCAAATGTCCATCAACTGATGAGTGGATAAAGAAGTTGTATATACACAGCTTTTTTATCAGTATATATACAGTATATATGGATGTATATATATATACTGTATACATAGCTGTGTGTATATATATAGAAAATTAGTCATCAAAAATAATGAAATCTTGCCATTTGCAACAACATGGAGCTAGAGTGTATTATGCTAAACAAAATAAGTCAAAGAAAAGTACCAAAGATGCCACACATATGTGGAATTTAAGAAACAAAACAGATGAACAAAGGGGAAGGGGGTAAAAAGGAGAGAGGGAAGCATTCCATAAGAGAGTCTTACCTATAGAGAACAAACTGAAGATATGGTATGTGGGGGGTTGGCTAAATGGGTGATGAGTATTAAGGAGGGCATTTGTTGTGTTGAGTACCTGGTGTTACATATAAGTTATGAATACTAAATTCTACTCCTGAAGCTGATATTACACTATATGTTAATTAACTAGAATTGAAATAAAAATTTGAAAAAGAAAAAAAAATAAAAACAAGTAATAATACTAAGATAATTGAGAATATGAAAAAGTAGCTAATACTGTTTTGGAAAATTAAGTAAATATTTTATTTTTATTATTTTTTAAAGATTTTATTTATTTATTTGACAGAGAGAGAGACAGCAAGAGAAGGAACACAAGCAGGAGGAGTAGGAGAGGGAGAAACAGGCTTCCCTCTGAGCAGGAAGCCTGATGCTGGGCTCAATCCCAGGATCCTGGCATCATGACCTGAGCCAAAGGCAGATCCCTAATGACCGAGTCATGCAGGCATCCCTAGGTAAATATTTTAAACATTAATAGCATAATATATCATTTTACATGCTATATTATTTTTAAAAAATTTTGTGTAGGTCCTAGGAATCAACAGTCCTCTCTATAAGAAGACTGAAACAAAAAAAAATAAAGAAAATGCTTATAATTTTTAATTTCATATATTGTATTGTTTGAGTTGATTTTTTTATAGTCCATAAGTGTTTAGCTTAAATTTTTCTTCCATGTTAGGTTAATACTGGTTTTCCCTTATTGTTTATATTGTTTGTTTCAGCCATTCATTCATGCATTCATTCAACTATTTGCAGGGAGTATTATTATGGTTGCCCCTGTGTTACTTCTTAGAGATGAGGGATAGTAAAAGAAAAACCACTTTTTCTCTACTTACAGTATTTCTGATATTAACTACCTGGGGTTAGCACAGACTTCATAGGTTGAAGCTTAGAGTTCCACAAGATTGTCCCCCACCTAAGATGCCACTTGGAAGTTCAGACCACTAGTGCTTCTGACCAGCTGTCTATGCATCAAGGGTTCTCACCCCCCTCCTTGGGTTTGATAAATTGTTAGGATAGTTCACAGGATTAAGGAAAGTACTTACTATTATCCACTTATTAAAAGGATATAACTTAGGAGCAACCATGTGGAAAAGAGGTATAGAACAAAGTATGGGAAGAGGCGAGGACCTTCTATGTCCTCTCCTGGCCTGCCACCTTCCAACCACTTTCATAAGTTCACCTACAAAGAAGCTCTCTAAAACACTTAATTTAGGATTTTTATAGAGGTTGCATTACATAGGCACAATTGATTAAATGATTGGCCACTGGTGTTTAAGTAAATCTCCAGCCCCTCTCCTCTTCCTGGAGATAAAGAGTTGGAGCTGAAATTTTCAACCCTCTAATCACATTGTTGGTTCCATTGACAACCAGTCTCCATTCTGCAAGAACACCCTCATTAGCATCAACTCCAGTATCATTAAACAGGGCTTGTCAAAATTAACATTAATGCACCTCTCATTCTTTTCACTCAGGAAATTCTAAGGGATTTAGGAGCTCTGTGCCATGGACAGGGGGCAAAGACCAAATATATATTTCCTATTATGTCACAGATTGTTAAAAAAAAAAAGAAAGAAAGGCATGTCGTATATATTAAGAGACCATATAGTTTAATAACAGAGGATGGGATAGAAGGAAAGGAGATGACTAACATGAAACTATTGGAAACAATTTAAAATTAGAAGGAACTTACTGTTTAAATTAACATGTACAAAAAAAATAATTAGCATGTACATACATTAAAATTTATGCATCAAATTTAATTTTATTTAAAGATATATTTAATATAGTCTTTTAAAAACAGAAACAAAACAAGAGTCTGTTTCTTGGTTTGTCTCTTTTTTCCCTTGCTCATTTGTTTCTTTCACCATATGAAATCATATGGACTTCTCTTTCTCTGACTGACTTATTTTGATTAGCATTATACTCCCTAGCTACATCCATATTGTTTCAAATAGCAAGATTTCATTCATTTATATGACTGAATAATTCTCCATTGTATATATACCACATCTTTATCCATTCATCAGTCAATGGAGACTTGAGCTGATTCCATGGTTTGACTATTGTAAATAATGCTGATATAAGCATAGGGGTTCATGTATCCTTTTGAATTAGTGTTTTTGCATTTTGAGGAATAAATATCCATTAATGTAATTGTTGGGTTATAGGGTAGTTTTATTTTTATCCCTTTGAGGAAACGCTATTCTTCTTTGCACTGTGGCTGTACCAGTTTCCATTCCCACCAACTGTGCATGGGGTTACTTTTTCTCTGAATATCCTCACCAACACTTGTCATTTCTTGTGGGCTTTTTTTTTTTAATTTTAGCCATTTTGACAGGTATGAGGTGATATCTCACTGTAGTTTTGATTTGCACTTCTGTGATGATTAGTGATGTTGACCATGTTTAATGCATCTGTTGGTCATCTGGTTATCTTCTTTGAAGAAATATCTGTTCAAGTCTTTTGCCCATTTTTAATTGGATTATTTGGTTTGGGGGCATTGAGTTATATGAGTTTTTTATGGATTTTAGATACAAACCCTTTATCACATATGTCATTTGCAAATATTTGTCCCATTCAGTAGGATGTCTTTTAGTTTTGTTGATTGCTTCCTTGGCTGTGAAGAAGCTTTGTATTTTGATGTAGACCTGATAGTTTATTTTTTATTTTGCTTCCTGTGCCTCAGGAGACATATCTAGTAAGAAGTTGCTACAATGTCCAAGAGGTTACTGCCTGTGTTTTCTTCAAGGATTTTCATCATTTCATATCTCACATTTAGGTCTTTAACCCAGTTTGAGGTTTTTTTGTTTTTGTTTTTGTTTTTGTTTTTGGTGCACAGCATAAGAAAGTGGTCAAATAAATAAATACATAAGTGAAAGTGGTCCAGTTTCACTCTTTTTTATGTTGCTGTCTAGTTTTCCCAACACAATTTATTGAAGAGACTGTCTATTTCCCATTTTATATCCATTCCTCCTTCATTGAAGATTAATTGACCATATAATTGTGAGTTTATTTCTGGGTTTTCTATTGTATTCTATTGATGTATTTTTCTATTTTTATACTAGCACTATATTTTAATTACTACCACTTTGTAATATAACTTGAAGTCTGTGATTGTGATACCGCCACAATTTTTCTTTCTTTTTTTTTTTTTCTTTTTCAAGATTGCTTTGGCTCTTTGAGGTCTTTTGTGATTCCATACAAATTTTAGTATTGTTTGTTGTAGTTCTATGAAAAATACTAATGATGTTTTGATAGGAATTACATTAAATGTGTAAATCGCTTTGGATAGTATACTCATTTTAACAATGTTTCCTCTTCCAAATCCATGAACATGTAATGTCTTTCCATTTCCTTGCATTGTCTTGAATTTTTTCATCAATGTTTTATAGCTTTCAGAGTATAAGTCTTCCACATTTTTGGTTAAGTTTATTCCTAGATAACTAGAAATTGTTGTCCTGTTGTAAATGGGATTGCTTTCTTAATTTCTCTTTCTGCTGCCTCATTATTAATGTATAAGAATGCAAAAGAGGGGCGCCTGGGTGGCTCAGTGGGTTAAAGCCTCTGCTTTCGGCTCAGGTCATGATCCCAGGGTCCTGGGATCGAGCCCCACATCGGGCTCTCTGCTCAGCGAAGAGCCTGCTTCCTCCTCTCTCTCCCTGCCTGCCTCTCTTGCCTACTTGTAATCTCTGTCTGTCAAATAAATAAATAAAATCTCTAAAAAAAAAAAAAAAGAATGCAAAAGATTACTGCACATTGATTTTGTATCCTGTAACTTTACTGAATTCATTTATCCACTCTAGAATTTTTTTTAGGTGAAGTATTTAGGTTTTTCTATATTTAGTGCCATGTCATCTGCAAATAGTGAGAGTTTTATTTCTTCCTTATTAATTTTGATGCCTTTAATTTCTCTTTTTTGTCTGATTGCTGTGGCTAACATTTCCAGTACTCTGTTGAATAAAAGTGGTGAGAGTAAACATTTTGTCATGTACCTGAACTTCTGGGAAAAGCTCTCACTTTTTCACCATTGAGTATGAAGTTAGCTGTAGGTTTTTCATCTAAGGCTTTTATCATGTTGAGGTATGTTACTTCTAGATCTACTTTATTGACGGTTTGTATCATGAATGGATGTTGTCCTTTATCAGAAGCTTTTTCTGCATCTATTGAAATGATCATATGGTTTTTATCCGTTTTCTTATTGATGTGAGGTATCACATTGATTGCTTTGTGACTATTGAACCACTTGATCATGGGAACAAATCCCACTTGATCATGGTCAGTGATTTCTTTAATATATTGTTGGATTTGCTTTGCCAATATTTTGTTGAGGAAACACACACACACACAAAGGGCATCTTTTGGAGTTCAACAATTCTGTCTTTCAAAAAGTCACTGATTCCACTTGTTTTTAAGAGTACCACAAAATGGGGCGCGTGGGTGGCTCAGTGGGTTAAAGCCTCTGCCTTCAGCTCAGGTCATGATCTCAGGGTCCTGGGATCGAGCCCCGCATCGGGCTCTCTTCTCAGCAAGGAGTCTGCTTCCTCCTCTCTCTCTCTCTCTCTCTCTCTGCCTACTTGAGATCTCTGTCTGTCAAATAAATAAATAAAATATTTTTTTAAAAAAAGAGTACCACAAAATAAACAAGCAGCTGCCACATCTCCAGGTGAGTAGCAATTAAAAACATCATTCTTTAACATTTCAGAAACATAATAATGAGCACCTTTTTACAAAGAATATATCCCTTCTCACTACTGAAATTTAAGTGAAAACTATAAATAGACCAATAGTGAAAAATCACTGTTTTAGTGATTTTAAAATCACTAGTGATTTTAGTGAAAAATCACTCATAGTTGAGTGCCTTGACTACTAATAAGAAAGGCAGCTGGTAGTGCAAAGTCAGATTTATGTAAAAACCAGAATTGCCATTTGTGACCAGACTATGGGCAGTCAAAAAATAAAACATTATAAGTTTCCATTCATTCTATTGTTTCCTAAGCTTCTCCCTTTCATGACTTTTTTCTTTTCCTTTTTCAGATTTTTTTCTCCACACAACCAAAGAATTTTGATAATGAAGCCAAGTAAGGGAAAGTTATGAGGAAAAAAAAAGAAATAGTTAATGTTCTTAAATAGAAAAATAATCTAAATTCTGTTTTGTTTCATTTTTTAATAAGACCCAGTAAATGCCTCCTCAAGATATCCTACAGTTTAAACAAAAATAACATGCCCACCTGGAGTATTTTTTTAAGTAAGCATAAATCAAAAGTCACAATTCCATGATATTTTAAAAAGTGAGCCTACCTATGTGCCACTACCCACATAAATAAATAAATATTCCCTGCTTCACAAAAGCCCCTTTATATTCTTAAAGTTAACCACTGTCATGCATTCTACCACCATAGGTAAGTTTTTTATGGTTTTGATTTTTATATAAATGACTTTATATATAAATGTATTATTTTTTTCAAATATGTTTTCCCCACTATTGTTTTGTGATGCAGCTATTTTTGTTGCATATATAAGTAATATATTCATTGTTATTGCTGTATAGTATTCCATTTTATGAATATGTCAGAACTTACTAATTTTACTATTGATGGACATTTTATATGCACCCAGTTTTGTCTTTTATGAATGGTGTTGTTATGAACATTCTTAAACTTGTCTCTTGGTGAACATTTGTACTTATCTGTCAGGTATATATTTGAGAATGAAATTGCTGAGTCATAGTATAATCCCATGCTTGTCTTTAGTAGACATTGCCTTTGCAGGCAATATTGAATGGTTCCTGATAGATTTGGGGGAAATTTTTTGGCTCCAATACATGGCATAAATATCTCTCAGCAAGACACAAGTATTCTCTGAAATTCAGGGATCATAAACAAGAATAGTGAATGTGATTCATATTCATTCACTCATTAATTCAACAAGCTTATGATAAGCAATTTAACATGTCAAGCACTGTGCCAAGCATTAGCAGTACAACATTGAAGAAAGCAATCTCTAATCTCACCAACTACAATTCTATTAAAATCACTTATACATAGCAGAAAACACAGAAGAAAACCTTTGTGATCTTGTGCTATGGGGCAAATTGCCCCACCTTCAAATTCATATTTTGAAGTCCTAACCCACAGCTCCACAGAGTATGAATGTATTTAGAGATATGGCCTTTAAAGAAGGAATTAAGGTAAAATGAAGTCATATGAGCAGACCTCAACTTAATATGACTGGTGTCTTCATAAGAAGAGTAAGAAGAGGAGATTAAAATATGGACATATGAATGCACAGAGCAAAAATCATGGGAGGACACAGTGATAAGGTCTCATCTACAAGCCAAGGAGAGAGGCCTCCCAGAAAGAAACAAACCAGGTAACTAATACATTAATCTTGGACTTGTAGCCTCTAGAGCTTTGAGAAAATAAATTTTTGTTGCTAAGTCGCTCATTCTGTGATATTTTATTGCAGTAGCCCTAGGAAACTAATACACCCCAGGTTAAGTAAACAGTTTTTGGATATGACAACAAGATCATGATGTAAACAAGAAAAAAAATCATGAACTGACTTAATCAAAATTTTAAAAGTTCACTTTGTGAAAAGGAGTTAAATGAGTTGAAAGCAAACCACAGAGTGGGAAAAATATATTTGAAAATTGTATTTCTGACAAAAGAGTTTTTAGGTATGTATATTTTTTAACCTGAGTGGCTCAGTTGGTTGAACATCTGACTCTTTTTTTAATTAACATATAATCTATTATTTGTTTCAGGGGTACAAGTCTGTGATTCATCAGTCTTACACAATGCAGTACTCACTGCAATACATACCTTCCCAATGTCCATCACACAGCCACTCCATCCCTCACACCCCCCTTCAATCCAGCAGCCCTCAGTTTGTTTCCTGAGATTAAGAGTCTCTTAGGGTTTGTCTCCCTCTCTGGTTTCTTCTTGTTTCATTTTTCTTTCTCTTACCCTATGATCCTCTGCCTTGTTTCTCAAATTCCACATATCAGTGAAATCATATGATAATTGTCTTTCTCTGACTAACTTATTTTGCTTAGCATAATATCCTCTAATTCCAAACACTTTGTTGTAAATGGCAAGATTTCATTTTTTGGATGATTGCATAACATTCAATTGTATATGTATATCACAACTTCTTTATCCATCCATTCATCTGTCAATGGACATCTGAGTTCTTTCCATAGTTTACTTATTGTGAGCATTGCTGCATAAACATTGGGGTGCAGTTATATACCTTAGGGTATATACCCAGTAGGGCAATTGCTGGGTCGTAGGTTTGTTCTATTTTCAACTTTTTGAGGAATCTCCATACTGTTTTCCAGAGTGGCTGCACCAGCTTACATTCCCACCAATAGTATAAGAGGAATCCCCTTTCTCTGCATCCTTGCCAAAATTGGTCATTCTCTGTGTTTTTAATTTTAGCCATTCTGATAGGTGTGTGGTGGTTTCTCATTGTGGTTTTGATTTTTATTTCTCTGATGCTGAGAGATGTTGAACACTTTTGCATGTGCCTGTTAGCCCTTTGGATGTCTTCCTTGCAGAAATGTCTGTTCATGTCTTCTGCCCGTTTCTTGATTGGATTATTTGTTCCTTGGGTGTTGAGTTTGCTAACTTCTTTATAGATTTTGCATACAGCTTTTTATCAGATATGTCTTTTGCAAATATATTCTTCCATTTTATTGGTTGTCTTTTGCATTTGTCGACTATTTCTTTTGCTGTGCAAAAGCTTTTTATCTTTATGAAGTCCCAATAGTTTGTTTTTGTCCTTGGTCCCCTTCCTCTGGTGATGTGTCCAGGAAGAAGTCGCTGAAGCTGAAGTCAGAGAGGTTGATGCCTGTGTTCTCCTCAAGGACTTTGATGGATTCCTGTTGCATATTTAGGTCTTTAGTCCATTTTGAATTTGTTTTTATGAATGGTGTAATAAAGTGGTCCAATTTCATTCTTCTGCATTTGGCTGTCCAATTTTCCCAACACCGTTTGTAGAAGAGATTTTTTTTCCATTGCCTATTCTTCCCTGCTTTGTCAAAGATTCATTGATCATAGAGTTGAGAGTCCATTTCTGAGTTCTTTGTTCTGTTCCACTGATCTATGTGTCAGTTTTTGTGCCAGTACCACACTGTCTTAATGATTACAGATTTGTAATAGAGCTTTGAATCCAGAATTGTGATGCCACTAGCTTTGCTTTTCTTTTTCAACATTCCTCTGGCTATTTGGGGTCTTTTCTGGTTCCATACAAATTTTAGGACTCTTTGTTTCATTTCTGTGAAAAAAGTTGATGGTATTTTGATAGGTATTGCATTGAATGTGTAGATTGTTCTAGGTAGCATAGACATTTTAACAATATTTTTTCTTCCAAACTATCACCGTGGAATGTTTTTCCATGTCCTTGTCTCTTCTTGAATTTCTTTCAATAGTTTTCTGAGTATAGATCCTTTCCCTCTTTGATTAGAATTATTCCTAGGTATCTTATGGGTTTTGGTGCAATTGTAAATGGAATCAACTCCTTAATTTCTTCTTATGTCTTATACTTGGTGCATAGAAATGCAAATTATTTTTGTGCATTGATT
Organism: Mellivora capensis; assembly: GCA_004024625.1. NCBI lineage: Eukaryota > Metazoa > Chordata > Mammalia > Carnivora > Mustelidae > Mellivora > Mellivora capensis. Next base: position 34,664 of record PISX010012052.1, read on the forward strand.
TTGTATCCTGCCGCTTTACTGAATTTCTGTATGAGTTCTAGCAGTTTTTGAGTGCAATCTTTAGGGTTTTCCACATTAAGTATCATATAATCTGTAAAGAGTAAGAGTTTGGCTTCTTCTTGCTGATTCAGAAGACTTTGTTTTTGTTGTTGTTGTTGTTGTTGTTGTTCGTGATTGCTAAGGCTAGGACTTCTAATGACATACTGAACAGAAATAGTGATAGTGGACATCCCTGCTGTGTTCCTGAGCTTAGGTGAAAACTTGTTTTTCCCAGTTGAGAATGATATTTGCTATGGTTTTTCATAGATTGCTTTTATGATATTGAGATATGTGCTCTCTCTCCCTATATGGTGAAGAGTTTTAATCAAGAATGAATGCTGTACTTTCTCAAATGCTTTTTCTGCATCTATTGAGAACATCTTGCAGTTCTTGTCCTTTCTTTTATTAATATAGTGTATCACATTGATTGATTTGCAGATGTTGAACTAACCTTGCAGCCCAGGAATAAATCTCACTTGGTTGTGGTGAATAATCCTTTTAAGGTACTGTTGGATCCTATTGGCTAGTAGTTGGTGAGAATTTTTGCATCCGGGATAATCAGGGATGTTGGTCCGTAATTCTCCTTCTTGGTGGGGTCTTTGTCTGGTTTTGGGATAAAGGTAGTGCTGGCCCCATAAAATGAGTTTGGAGGGGCACCTGGGTGGCTCAGTGGGTTAAAGCCTCTGCCTTCAGCTCATGTCATGACCCCAGGGTCCTGGGATCGAGCCCCGCATCAGGCTCTCTGCCAAGCAGAGAGCCTGCTTACCTTCCTCTCTCTGCCTGCCTCTCTGCCTACTTGTGGTCTCTGTCTGTCAAATAAATAAATTAAATATTTTTTAAAAATGAGTTTGGAAGTTTTCTTTCCATCTCTATTTTTTGAAACAGTTTCAGAATAATAGGTATTAATTCTTCTTTAAATATTTGGTAAAATTCACCTGGGAAACCATCTGGCCCGAGCTCCTGTTTTTTTAGGGATTTTTGATCACTGTTTCAATTTCCTTGCTGGTTGTAGGTTTTCTATTTCTTCCTGGTTCAGTTTTGGTAGTTTATACTTCCCTAGGAATGCATCCAGTTCTTCCAGATTGTCTAATTTTTTGGCATATAGCTGCTCATAAAATGTTCTTATAATTGTATTTCTTTGGTGTTGGTTGTGATCTCTCCTCTTTCATTCATGATTTTATTAATTTTGGGTCATTTTTCTTGATAAGTCTGGCCAGAGGCTTATCAATCTTATTAATTCTTTCAACGAACTAGCTTCTGGTTTTGTTGATCTGTTCTACTCGTCTTTTGGTTTCTATTTCATTGATTTCTGCTCTGATATTTATAATTTCTCTTCTGCTGGGTTTAGACTTTATTTGCTGTTCTTTCTCCAGCTCCTTTAGGTATAAGGTTAGGTTGTGTATTTGAGTCCTTTCTTGTTTCTTGAGAAAGGCTGGTATTGATACATACTTCCCTCTTAGGACTGTCTTTCCTACATTCCAAAGGTTTTGAACAGTTGTGTTTTCATTTTCATTCATTTACATGAATTTCTTTAATTTCCTGGTTGATCCATTCGTTCTTTAGCAGGATGTTCTTTAGCCTCCAGGTATTTGAGTTTTTTCCAACTTTCCACTTGTGATTGAAATCTAGCTTCAAAACATTGTGGCCAAAAAATATGCAGGGAATGATCCCAATATTTTGGTATCAGTTGAGATCTGATTTATGACCCAGGATGTGATCTATTCTGGAGAATGTTCTATGTGCACTAGAGAAGAATGTGTATTCTGTTGCTTTGGGATGGAATATTCTGAATATATCTGTGAAGTCCATCTGGCCCAGTGTTGTCATTTAAGGACCTCATTTCCTTGTTGATCTTTTGCTTAGATTATCTGTCCTTTTCTGTGAGGGGGGTGTTAAAGTCCCCTACTATTATTGTATTATTGATGATGTGTTTCTTTGATTTTGTTATTAATTGGTTTATATCATTGGTTGCTCCCTTGTCAGGGGCCTAGATATTTGAAATTGTTGGATCTTCTTGTTGTACTGACCCTTTAAGCATGATATAGTGTCCTTCCTCATCTCTTATTATTGTCTACGGCTTAAAATCCAATTTGTCTGATACAAGAATTGCCACCAAAGCTTTCTTTTGATGTGCATTAGCATGATAATTGGTATTCCATTCCTGCACTTTAAATCTCAGGGGTTTTTTGGGTCTCTAATGAGTATCTTGGGGTGCCAGGGTGGCTCAGTGGGTTGAAGCCTCTGCCTTTGGCTCAGGTTGTGATCCCAGGGTCTTGGTATCAAGCCCCGCTTCAAGCTCTCTGCTCGGCAGGGAGCCTGCTTCCTCCTCTCTCTCCACCTGCCTCTCTGCCTACTTGTGATCTCTGCCTGTCAAATAAAATCCTAAAAATAAACAAACAAACAAGTAAATAAATAAATAAAATGAGTCTCTTGCAGATATCATATTGATGGGTCTTGCTTTTTTATCCAATTTTATACACTGTGTCTTTTGATTGGGGCATTTAGCCCATTTACATCCAGGGTAACTATTGAAATATATGAATTGAGTGCCATTGTATTGTCTGTAAGGTGACTGTTTCTGTATATTGTCTCTGTTCCCTCTGGTCTATGTTATTTTGGGGCTCTTTCTTTGCTTAAAGGATCCCTTTCAATATTTTTTGTAGGGCTGGTATAGTGATTGCAAATTATTCTAGTTTCTGTTTGTCTTGGAAGATTTTTAACTCTCCTTCTATATTCAATGACAGCCTAGCTGAACATAGCATTCTTGGCTGCATATTCTTCTCATTTAGTACCCTGAATATATCATACCAGTCTTTTCTGGCCTGCCAGGTCTCTGTGGATAGGTCTACAGCGGAACAGTGTTTCTACTGTTGTAGGTTACAGACCTCTTGTCCTGAGCTACTTTCAGGATTATCTCCTTGTCTCTGAGATTTGTAAGTTTTACTATTAGACGATGGGGGGTTATTGATTTTGAGGCGGTTTCTTTGAGCCTCCTGGAGTTGATGTCCATGTCCTTCTCCAAATTAGAGAAGTTCTCTGCTATAATTCACTCCAATATATATTCTGTCCCTCTCTCTTTCTTACTCTTCTGGGAGCCCAATTATTCTAATATTGTTTCACTTTTTGGTATCACTTAACTCTCTCATTCTCCCTTTGTGATCCAGTAATTATTCATCTCTTTTTCTCACCTTCTTTATTCTTATCATTGGGTCTTCTGTCTCATTTATCCTAGCAGTTAGAGTCTCCATTTTTTTATTGTATCTCATTAATAGCTTTTTTTTTATTTCAACTCAGATTTTATTTCTCCAGAAAGGGATTCTGTTGTGTCTTCTATGCTTTGTTCAAGCCCAGCTAGTATCTTTATAGTGTTATTCTGAACTCTAGTTGGTTGGGTGAGCCTCGTTGTGGGTATTATGGAGGGCACGTATTGCATGGAGCACTGCATGTGGTGCATAAACAATGAATTCTGGAACACTGAAAAGAAATTTTTAAAAATAAATTAAATAATAATAATAATAAAAGAAAGGAATTGATAAGAAGTTTGAAAATTTTAAAAAGAGAGAGAGAGAGAATGTGATTAGGTGGGTGACCAGAACAGAGCCATAACTAGATTTAGGTTATATTTTTTTTCTGTTAGAAGGAACTGCATTCCAAAATTTTAAAGAAGAACCTATACATCTATCCAAAAAATAGGGTTAAAAACAATGAACAGTATACTATGACTGTAAAGGTGAAAATTTTTTAAAAAATTAAGAAAGGAATATATAAGAAGTCAACTGAAAAAAAGAAATAATAATTCAAAAAAAAGAAAAAGAAGAAATAAAGAAAATTTTAAAAATTAAAGTTGAAAGACTAAAGAATCATGGGGGCAAAGCCATGAGTTCTAAGAACTGTTGTTCTCTAGTGCTGGAGTTCTGTAGTTTTCATTGATCAGCAAACTTGATTTTGGCTGGACGTTCTTGCTGATCTACTGGGGGAGGGTACTGTTGAGTTCATTCTCAAAAGTCTTTGCTTGAGGAGGAATTGCACCACCCTTGCCAGTGGCCAGGCTATGTAATCTGTTCAGGTTTGTTCTCTAGAGTTTTGTTTCCTGGAGGCTTTCCACACAGCTTTAGAGGGGGAGAATGAAAATGACAGCCTCCCAATCTCAGCCCCATAAGAGCTATGAGATTGGGGCCCCACTCCTCTGTGAGCCCTCAGAGAGCAGCAGTTAATCACTCCTATATCCCTCATCTCTGGCTGCACTCTGTTCTTGCCTGGCCTTGACCTAGTGTTTCTATCTCTGGCACATTGCCCTGTTTGGAGTCTCCAAACCAAGCAGATTCCTGTGGCATGCTACCTTGCTACTCCTCTTAGGGGAGGAAGGGGGGTGTCCCCAGATCAGCTGCTTATTGGTTCCCTGCAGAGCTGTGGCCCAACTATGCCATGGATCACGGTTTATGGGATCATGGTTTATGGCAACCCTGAGCTGAAAGCCCACTCCTGGGCTCACACTTTGCAGCTGGCTTCCCAGCTCTGACATCTGGAGCTCTGCCACACTCAGGCAACCCTGGTATTTCTGTGACCTGAAAGGTCCTGAGACCACACTGTCCCAGCAAGTGTTCCACACCCAGCTTAGCCACCAGAGTTAAGTACGTCACTGGAGCAGACTTCTGAAAGTTCCAATTTTGTGCTCCACTGGTCTATCGCATGCCAATAGCTGGCTGATGGAGGTTCCCTCCCCCCATCATCTATCTTCTCATATATCACCACAGATTCACTTCTCTGCATGTCCTACCTTCCAGAAAGTGGCCACTTACCTGTTCATATAGTTGCTGTTATTCTTTTTTTCAATCTCCTGTTGAGTTTGTAGGTGTTCAGAATGGTATGATAACTATCTAGATGAATTCCTGTGACCAGAGGAAGTTTAGGTCTCCTACTTCTCTGCCATCTTGGCCTCCTCCCAGAGCATCTGACTCCAACGGAATTATATTGAGAGTATATAAGGAATTCTCCAAACTTAACAAAAAGAAAACTAAAATCCTAATAAAGAAATGGGCAGAAGAATTTGATACTTCACTAAGACAGATACTTCAGATACTAAAGATAATATCTGTTTTAGACAAATACCAAAACAGATACTTCACTAAGGAAGATACACAGATAGCATAAAAGCATGTAAAAAGATGCTTGATGTAATTAGTCATTATGGAAATGCAAATTAAAACTTCACCTATTAGAGTGGCTAACATTAAAAAGACAGTCCATACCAAATGTTGGTAAATATGTGGAGAAACTGAAGCTCTCGTTGCAAGTGGTAAAACTGCATTGTGGAAATGCAAAACAGGGCAGCTATGTTGGAAAATAGTTTGACGTTATTCTTGTAAACATATACCGACCACACAACTGAGTAATCCCATTCCTGAGCTTATGTCCAAGTGAAATGAAAACCTGTGTTCACATAAAAACCTGTAAGATAATGGTTACCAACTTTATTCATAATTACTCACAATCAGAAATGACTCAAGTGTTTCTAACCAGAAGAATGGTTAAACAGACTGTAGTACATCCATACAATGGAACAGTACTCAAAAATAAAAGGGAATTATACATGCAACTACATATACAAATTACAAATTCATTTTGCTAAGTAATACAAATATACTTTGTGATTCCATTTCTATATTATTCTATAAAAGGCAAAATAAGAATGCAGAACAGATCAGTGGTTGTCAAGGGATAAAAGTTTGAGCACAAAAGTGACAAACAAGATTTTGGAGGGGGAAAGAAGGAGGTAGAAGTAGAATTATTCTGTGTCTTGACTGTAGTGGTAGTGGTTACAAAACTTGGCATATTTGTCAAAATCCATAGAATAGAAACCAAAAACAGTGCATTATACTCTATATCAATCAAATTAATAAATTTTTAAAATTGATTGACTCAGATAGCCACACAGTTGAATAACATCCTTCCTCTTAAAAGAAATCATTTGCCTAGTTTTCCAAAAGTAGAGACAAATTCAAGCTCAAAAAGTAAGTTACCATTGCATATACAGAGAAATGTAAATAATGTATTATTGCTGAAAAGTGACGCTGAAGAAGTAGACAGGAGTGAATTTATGGAGGACCTTGTACGCTCTGCAAAAGGATTTTAACCTTGTACTGTAGGGAATGGGAAATACTGAATGATTTTGAGAAAAAGAATTATATGGTCAGCTTTACATTTTAGATAAACCAGTCTGACTTTGATAAAGAGAAAGGATTTGACATGTAGGAAGGCTGAAAGCAAGAAGATCTGTACATCAGTTAGATCAGTTAGAAGGTGTTTGCTGTAGTCCAAGTGAGATATGAAAAAATCCTGAGTTCAGGCATTTGTAATAGGAATATAAAGTAGGAGAAGCCTTCTGAACCTTGTGCAGTATGGGTACATAAGCTCAAGAGACTTGGAAGGGAATTAATGATCTCAGAAAGGGATCTTTCTACTTTGAAAGGCATCATATTACCTTTTCACCATCTTGTTTTAGTCATAAGAGAGAGAATCATGGGGCACCTGGGTGGCTCAGTGGGTTAAGGCCTCTGCCTTCAGCTCAGGTCATGATCCCAGGGTCCTGGGAACGGGCCCCGCATTGGGGTCTCTGCTCCGTGGGGAGCCTGCCTGCTTCCTCCTCTCTCTCTGCCTGCCTCCCTGCCTGCTTGTGATCTCTCTCTCTGTCAAATAAAAAAAAAAAAAGAGAGAGAGAGAATCACTACTCTTGGTCCTATTATAATTTCCATGGTATGAGCACACATGAATCCCAGACAGTGTTTTTCAATTACATGGCCTCACATTTTTTTCAGATTTTTTAATGAAATTCAGATGGCAATCAAATAATAGTGATTAAATGACCTATAGTTAAGATGACCATATATCTTATTTTGTTAAGAGATGGTCCTTGTTCACATGAATAAATGTTCATCATCACTGGTCATCAGGGAGATTCAAATCAAAATCACATTGAGATACCACCTTATACCAGTTAGAATGACCAAAATTAACAAGACAGTAAACAACAGGTGTTGGAGAGGATGTGGAAAAAGGGGAACCCTCTGACACTGTTGGTGGGAATGCAAGTTGGTGGAGCCACTTTGGAAAACAGTGTGGAGATTCCTTAAGAAATTAAAAATAAAGCTACCCTATGACCCTGCAATTGCACTACTGGGTATTTATCCCAAAGATATAGATGTAGTGAAAAGAAGAGCCATCTGTACCCTAATGTTCATAGCAGCAATGGGCACAGTTGTCAAACTGTGGAAAGAACCCAAATGCCCTCAATGGATGAATGGATAAGGAAGATGTGGTCCATATATACAATGGAGTATTGTGCCTCCATCGAAAGGATGAATACCCAACTTTTGTATTAACATGGATGAGACTGGAGGACATTATGCTGAGTGAATGAAGTCAAGCAGAGAGAGTCAATCATCATATGGTTTTGCTTATTTGTGGAGCATAAGAAATAAGGCAGAGAACATGAGGAGATGGAGAGGAGAAGGGAGTTGGTGGAAATTGGAGGGGAGATGAATTATGAAAGACTGTGGACTCTGAGAAACAAACTGAGGATTTGGGAGGGGAGGGGGTGGGAGGTTGGGTGAGCCTGGTTGTGGGTATTATGAAGGGCACTTATTGCATGGAGCACTGGGTGTGGCGCATAAACAATGAATTCTGGAACACTGAAAAGAAATTTTAAAAAAAGAGATGGTCTTTTTTACTCTTGATATCCTAGAATAATTATTACGGTATATTAATAACTGTGCCTCCTTTCATTCTCAGAAACACCCTGGTTTGACTGGTAAGTTTATGGTCAACCTAACCTATTATAGTTCCCCCTCCCCCATTTGACTATTCTTCGGGGAAAAAAAAAGAAACATAAAAATGTCAATGAATTTGCATTTTGAATATAAATCAAGAGAGATTTATTCTTCTACAAAAGCCATAGAAAAGTAATACAGAATGGAATGCTATGTAAAATGAACATAAAGGTAATCATTTAATTACATATAAATATACCTCCAGTCAATAAGCTTAATCCTCAAATAATTATTGAGTTCTTCCCCTTTACTTTTTGTACATTTGTACTAAACTTTGCATAGAAGTTAAAGCTTAACTATCCTTTGTACTTAAAAATTTGAACAGTGTCCCAAGGCCTTGAAGGAAATTAGGAGGTTCTGCCTAGTTGCTAGGTCCCTGACTATTCTCCTTTCAAAGATTCATCCTTCATTCCGTCTTCTATAATCCTATGAGAAGCCAAAGCAAGCTTGCTTAGTAGGGTTCCTTGTGAAATATCAAGAATTCTGTACTAAATCATCACCATAGTTATGCTAGGTCCAAATAGGGTAGACAGAAGAGAAAGAAGCCTAACAAATTTGTTTTGTGGCACACTATTCTGTCACATCAAGATTGGTTTTTTATATACCCCCAAACCTGTTTTCACACTCTGACCATAATGCTAAAATATAATTCTGGCCTTGTAAGCCAATATAAAAGTGACAAATAGAGTACTGAGGCAAAGAAGATTGGAAGAAAAATAAAACCATGTTTTATTATTTCTACTCATCTTACTTCCATAAGGGACGTCAGACAATGGGGTGCCTGGGTAGTACAATTGCATAAGAATCTAATTCTTGGTTTTGGCACAGCTAGTGATCTCAGGGTCCTGAGTTGGACACTTGTGTGGGGCTCTGAGCTCAGCACAAGTCTCCTTGTCCCTCTTCCTCCCCCTCTGCCCCTTCCTCTGCTTGCTATCTCTCTCTGTGTGTCAAAAAATAAATAAATCTTTAATAAAAAGGACTTCAGGCAATGAAATAAACAGTTGTAATGAATTATAGTCATTGTTAGCAATAATCAAATGAAGAGTAGCCCCTGTGTTTTTTTTAATTTGTTTTCGTTTTTTAGCTTTTTGCTTGAACTTTAATTTTAAAATAAATTAAGAGTCTTACAAACTCTTCACAGATTCAACAGCATGAATAAGATACTCACTCAAGAGATTAATACTTGGATCTTTTATCTCTATAATAGTCTGATTATTTCAAGCTTTCTAAAATGAAATTGAATTTGAATAAGCACAGTACTCGTGAGGTCTGTAAATTGTCAGTTTTCAAAAGGTTCCTTCTCTATATTCCATATTCTTTTTCTAAAGCCTATATGCTAGATAATTTGGACCCAATTCTAAGCATAAGATGTAACATGTATATAAAAAATATTCTTTTTAAAGTAACTTATATGCTCTTTGAGACCATTAAATCTAAAAGATATGTTCAAAAATTTTATCCATAGATGTTTTGATATGGTCAGAATAGACTTTTGCAAAAAGGAAAGGAAAGGGATCCTATCAGCTTCCCTTATCCCCAGCAAGGCTGAGAATAGGTATTAAATCAGTTACCGCCTGGGTGGCTTAGTGGGCTAAGCCTCTGCCTTCAGCTCAGGTCCCAGGGTCCTGGGATTGAGCCCCACATCGGGCTCTCTGCTCCACCGGGAGCCTGCTTTCTCATCTCTCTCTGACTGCATCTCTGCCTTCTTGTGATCTCTGCCTACTCTCTGTCTGTCAAATAAATAAATAAATAAATAAATAAATATCTTTAAAAAAATAAATCAGTTACCACCATCATCTGTTCTATTATTTATTATGTTACACTATAAGTTATATATTTCTGTATCTATCTCCCCCACTAGACTCCATGAACTGCTTGAGACTAAGGGTTATTCTTCATTCATCTTTATTTCTCTGGTACCTAGAACACCTAGTAACAAAACTGTTATGCCCAAGTTTTCGTGTCTGAGAGACCACCAAGGAACCAACACTGATGTAATCACACAAGGGTTTATTTAACAAGCATAAGACTTGGACCCAAGTATACCCAGCACAGTGGAGTAGGGACTTGGATCCCGAGGCTAGTTAAGGCAGGTTTTTATGGGTCATTATAAGAGGCTTGGGTGGGGAGAGAAGTTTCAGACTTTTCTGCAGTAAGCTGATTAGTTCTTGCCGGGGTGTTGCAGGGTGGGGGACTTTCTTAGAACTAAAGCAGGGTGGGGGTCCCTGGAACTAAAGTAAAGTAGGGGAAAGTTCAGCCCTTGGGCCCAAGATGGCTGCCAAAGCAAAGATGGCTGTACTTGTGCTAATGCTAAACCTGAGGTGGGATGGCCTTAATTTTCTCGGCCTCCATAAGAACCAATGTAAGTTTACTCCTTGATGAGTCAGAAATAGCATTAGATTGAATTGTCACAAAAAGAAAAGTTTATTTGCAGCAAATAAGGAGATCATGAATAGCTTTCAAAGCTGTGACTCCCTGAGCAAAAGTGGATGGGTTCCTTTTATTTAGGGTTAGAATGAATATTTAGGTAGGGAAGGCTTATAATTGTATAGAGGTGTGCATGAGGTCGTGCATGTATAAGAAACATGCTTATATACACATTGTGTTGGGTCAGTGGCTCCAGGAATGCAGGAGGAACAATAGAAATGACTGCTGGGCCGCCATCTTCCAGCCCCCCCCATCCCTTGACTCTCCTGCCAAACGATGCATGCCCAGGTCACATCTCCATAGGTAACCCAATACCTATACAGGAAACAGGAGTATCAGGACCCCCCCTCCATACCCTCCAATCACCAAATACCTTACCATGTATGGATGTGAGCCCATGCCCTGCCTTGGCCTGATAAAAGACCCCGCCGACTCCCTCTCACCGCGACTTTCTCGACTCCCCCTTCCCAAGTTGCAGAACCTTGCCCCAGAGTGTCAACCTCCTCCTGGCGTGACTTTCCTGGCTCCCCTTCTCCTGAGCCCTGAAACTTCACCGGAGAGTGCCTTTAATAAATCTTGCCTTGTGCCTTACCTCGCCTGGTGATGTGTTTACCTCACCTGTAAAACTTTACACATTGTATATTATATAAATGAGGCTTGTTCTCCTTGGACAGAGATTTTAGTATTATAATGAAGTAAAGGTAGTTGTCAATCATTCTAGAAGTGGCTCCATTGTCCTTCTGCGCAGCTGTGAGTCAGGGGTTAAGCTCAAACTGGTCTGGGTGGTCTGAGCCAGCTGAAGGTATTGTCAGGGCAGTCCTTGTGCTATTGCTCAAGGAGTAGTTCTCTTTGCATTTGCCTGAGTTAAGAGATAAGCTGGAAAGAAGGGCTTGAGGAAAAATGTGGGACAAAGGTTTGTGAGTGCAAGCAAGTGAGCAGTAAAGTCAGGTCTTGGGGTCTAGCTGATGACATTAACATGAAAGGAATTCAATAACATGTTGAATAAATGAATAGGGCCTCATTTTAATTTTGGTAGAGGCCATATATAAGATTCTTAACACTGTGCCTCTTACACTAAGTGTTCAATAAATGTTAACTGTTATTTAGTAAAATGGGATCAGATGTAATTGTACTGGAGCAGATTCCCACTGGCTATTACATTTTCAGGAATTTCACAAGCTGGTTGTTAAATTATTGGTAATCAGAAATAGCACATGGTAGGAGTGTTTACATTTACATATTTCATTGCCAGTGAGAATTGGCAAATGAGATAATTCCACACATAGACACCCCTGCACCTACCTCCCCATCACCTGACCCAGGTCAGCAATTAAACATTTTTCAGCACAGCACTGAGGTCAGATATCATACTCTCCTGGGGCTTGAATTATTTTAAATATTATTAATGTGCATGATTGTTAAGGTGTGCATAGGATGTGTGTTGGATTTAGAAAAGAGAAAGAAAAGGAAAGAGGAGCATGTGGGAAGGGCATGTAGTTCACCAGCAAGTGAGTTAAGTTCCAAATCCAAATTCCCATTACAGCTCACCTCCCTCAGAATAGCCTTTGCAACTATTTATGACACAGGGTCTCCTGGTGGGCTTAATTTTAGCCAACAATAAAGATTTGGCTGATGATCTCAGAACTGACAATTTTTAATATTAACCATTATTGTCCCTCTGTCACTGGCAATATAAAGACTTTCTAACCATTAAAATTTTCCATAATGAAGTAGTTTGTTTTGAAAGGTTGTTGGTTCTTTATGTAATTTAGAAATGTTCATATGGAAACTAGATGAAAGTCTACAGAAATATTGCAGAATAAATTCTCACAGCTGATCCTCCTGCACAGTGCCTCAGTCTGATCTGAAGACTTCTTGGGACCCACCCCAGACCTATTGTATCAGAATCTGCATTTTAATAAGACCATTAGGTTATTCATATGGAAATTAAATCTGAGAAGGCTTTGTTCTAGATCACCTCTAAAGTCACAGCTAACTCTAGGATTCTATGCCTCTGTCATGACTTGATGAAGATGTATAAATCATGCTTATAATATTTGCAGGAAATAAAATGTCAGAATGAAATGTCTCTATGTTAAACTTCAGATAAAAATTACAAAATAATTTCAACACACATATGATAGAGGAAAATCAGCAAAATGAAATTCAAAAGCCAAAGTATGAAATCGATATTTAGATAAATTTCTAAAACAAGAAAATCAGGCAAATCCACAGAACTAAGACCTGCAAAAGCATCTAGGTGACTGACATACAGGCAAATGATACCTTATCCTTCTGCCCTAGATTTTGAGCTATATTTATGTGCTCTCATGGGTTTATATTACTTTGAAAGTTTTCTGAAGTCATTGCAGGAATGCATAACAAGTTCTTAAACTAGACAATTTAGTAAGACCCTGAGTTACAACTGTAAAGTTTTACAGGTGAGGTAAACACACCAGGTGAGGTAGGCACAAGGCAAGATTTATTAAAGGCACTCTCCAGAGAAGTTTCAGGGCTCAGGAGAAGGGGAGCCAGGAAAGTCATGCCAGGAGGAGGTGGGCACTCTTGGGGAAGGTTCCATGACTCGGAAAGGGGGAGCTGGGGAAGTTCGCTGTGGGAGAGAGTTGGCGGGGTCTTTTATCAGGCCAAGGCAGGGCATGGGCTCACATCCATACATGGTAAGGTATTTGGTGATCAGAGGGTATGGGGGGGGGGTGTCCTGATGATCCTGTTTCCTGCATAAGTATCAGGTTACCTATGGAGATGTGACCTGGGCATGCATCCTTTTGGCGGGAGAGTCAAGGGGTAAGGAAGGGGGAGGAGGGGGCTGGAAGATGGCAGCCCAGCAGTCATTTCTATTGTTCCTCCTGCATTCCCAGAGCCACCGACCCAACATTTCAACCTTTTTTGTGTAATAGGGGCGGTGATTCAGATCTGGCCTAGATTCAGATTCAGACCTAAGGGCATTGTTATAGGGTCCTTCGGATGTGGGTAGGCAGGTATAGGAATGCAGGAGGAGTTGGTTGACAGTGACCCTGGAAACCTCGGGGATGTGATTCTGAATGAAGCGAAGAACACAGGGGGCCATTAGTGCTAATAGGCAGAGGAGAATAAGGGGACTTAGGATCAGAAGGAGCCAGGTCGTTAAGGGGGAGAGCCACCATTGAGAGGGGTTTATTTCAGGGTGATGTTGGCCATGAAGGGAGTCACGGATTTTTGCCAGGGCATCAATATTGGTTTCGACTATACCAGATTAATTGATATAATAGCAGCATTCTTCATTGAGGAATACACAGGTTCCTCCCTTGTCTGCGGTGAGCAGGTCCAGGGCTCGTCGGTTCTGTAGGGCTACCTGGGCCACTGAGGGAATCTGGCATTGTAGGGATGCCAAGAACTCGGCTGAGGCCTCCACGGCTGTTCAGAGCTGTTTGTACAAATCTCGGGTAGCATCTATGGAGTGATCCAGGGCCCCGGTGCCCAGCCTGGGGGACACTAGGGAGGACACCAAGAAGACCCCAATAAACAGGGGAAGAAGCACAGCCCTTTTCTGTCACTGGAGGGGGTGAGTGAGGATAACCACTTCAGCTTGTGTGTAGATGGTTAGTTGAGGGACCAGGGATATTGGGATACATAGGAGGGTGTCTGAGAAATTGGGGGGTTTTGACAGAGTGCCATTGCACCAAAAGAAACCTCCCTGAGGAGCACAAGTAGGGAGGATGAATTAGACAAATTGCATAAGGAGGGGTTTGGGAATGAGTAGCAGATTGGGAGTACTGGGTTTTGAGGATCAACAAACAGGGGAACGTTCTGTAGAGTGGCAGGTGCTGAGGAGGTAGGAATGGGAGTGGTTATTTTGAAAGGGTGTGATAAGGGTACTGTGATAAGGGGGTTAGCAGCAAGAGCTGCACAGATGAAGCAGTGGGACAGGTTGCCCATACCAGAAAGGTTGGTCAGAGTAGGTCTTGTTGAATAAGTTTGATCCAGGAAAGTGGGTCAGAATCCTGAGAGGGAAAGGGAAGTAGGGTATTTTGGATTGCTTTTTCCTGGGTCTGGATCGACCGCGACTCGCTATGGAGGTCCTGAGGAATTTTGGGAGTGGTTCTAATGTAGGCCCGGTAGATGTGCAAGGAGGCTGTTGGATATGAATCAAAGGACCATTTGTAAAGTTTGGCTTCAACTCCAGTAGCCCATCGTGGATCCCAAGGGTTGGGGATGGTGAGGTGCCAAGCATTACTCCCATCAGTGGTGAAGCAATATCGGGAGTGCTGGTTTCCATAAATATCTAGTCGGGCCTTATGCACTTTGCAGTAGACGTATGGGCAGCCCCCATTTGTCTGGACCCAGTATGTTCGGCAGTTAGGGTGGGTTTGGTCATAGACAAAGCAGATGGTGGGGTTGGAGTGCCCCCGCCAAATGGGAAGGAAGACAGGGATGGTAAAGTTGATAGAGGCCTGGCACCCTCCGGGCTGGCAATTGGTGGTAGCTAGTAGGCTAGACGGTACAGTCTCCCCATGGGTCCAGTTTTCCCTCAGGTAAAAGCACCACCTGAACTCGGGTGTGATGGACGAATGGCTAGGGAGGATTAGGAGGAAGGAGGGAATGAGGAGAAGTGCGGGACATCCGCAACCTCATAGGCCCCAGGGTTTGTGAAGTCCAGCCATCCTGTGGTGGGGCTGGTTCTAGATTGGAGATGTGTACCCATGGGTGGTGTCCTAGGAGTTGTAAGAATAACAGTATGGGGGCCGGTCCACCTGGGCTGTAAGGACTTTGGGTGAAGTTCTCATAGGAGAACTTAGTCCCCAGGATTTAGGGCCTGCGGAAAGTCTCCGCCCAGGCTGTCAGGAGTGGGGATGGTTGCATCTGCATGAGCCCTTTAGGAGGGCTCATAAGAGGGTCAGATAGGGCAGATAAGATAGGAGGGGTGGAGAAGAGGCAGGTAGGTTGTGATTGAGTAGGAAGGGCCTGCTGTACAGGAGCTCAAAGGGGCTGAGTCCTGATGGGCCAAAAGGAGAGGCCCTAAAGCAGGTAAGTGCTAGTGGGAGAAGGGTTGGCCAAGAGAGGCGGGTTTCAAGAGTGAGTTTGGTGAGTTGTTCCTTGAGGAGGCCGTTGGCCCTCTTGACCTTACCCGAGGATTGGGGGTGGTAGGGGATATGGAGTTTCCAGGTGATGTTGAGGCTCTCGGAGATTTGTTGTGTGATTCTGGAGATGAAGGCCGGTCCATTGTCTGATTGTAGGGTTCGAGGGAGTCCAAACCTAGGGATGATGTGTTCAATGAGAACAGTGGCGACCACGTCTGCTGTTTCCCTAGTGTTGGGGAATGCCTTGATCTAGCCTGTGAAGGTGTCCAAGAGAGTTAACAGGTATCTGAAGGTTTTGTGTTGAGGCATGTGAGTGAAATCAAGTTGCCAGTCCTGGCCTGGCTGATGCGTGGGTCCCGGTCTGCAGAGGCCGCCCTGGGTGTTGACTGCAGAACAGGTTCTGCAGGCCTGGTGTACCTCCTTAATGGTCTTTTGGAGGAGGGGGTGGTGAGAGAGAGGTCAGAGAAATTGGTATAGGGCCTTTGGACCGATGTGGAGAGACTGGTGGATGTCAGTAATGAGGGTGTGGATTAGGCTGCTCGGGAGGGCAATTTTGTCCTGGACATAATACCATCCCTTGTCACCCAACGTGCCGCCTAATGTTTTGAGGGCCCGAGTCTCCTCATCAGTGTATGAGGGACTGTGGGGAGTGTTGAGAAATAGGAGAGGGGCTGGAGAGGAGTTTAAGGCTGTCTGTCGGGCAATAGAGTCGGCCTTGTTGTTCCCTAAAGAGACGGGGTCCTTGGAGGCCTGATGGCTATGGCAGTGGACAATAGCCACCTTGGTAGGGTAATTGAGAGCCTCAAGGAGTTTGGCAATAAGAAGACCATTGACTATGGGGGTTCCCTTGGTCATGAGAAATCCCCTTTCTCGCCAGAGGACAGAGTGAGTGTGGGTAATAAGGAAAGCATATTTGGAGTCAGTATAAATAGTGGCCCTAGTGGCCCTCAGATAAGTGAAGGGCCCTGGTGAGACCCATGAGTTCTGCCTTTTGAGAAGTAGTCCCAATGGGAAGGGGGGCCGCTTCTACAACAGCGTTCAGGGTGACCACTGCATAAGCCGTGTGTCACCATCCATCTGGCGCTATGAGGGAGCTCCCATCCATGAACAGAGTGCGATCAGGGTCAGGCAGCAGCCGGTCCAAAAGTCCTGGATTGGAGAGAGAGAGTTCTTCCAGGAGTTGAGAGCAGGAGTGGGAAGGAGTGAGGGTAGACGTAAGTGTCAGCAAGAGAGTGGCGGGATCTAGGTGAGGGGAGACAGAGAGTGTGACCTGGGGATTTTCTATGAATAGCAGGTGGTAGAGTTGGAGACGGGAAGGAGTGAGTCGTGCCAAGGATTTGTGGCTGACTAAGTCCATCAGTCAGTGGGGGAGAAGACCACGAGGGGCTGTCCTAAGGTAAATTTGAGGGCCTCCTTTGTAAGAGAAGTAGCTGCCTCTAGGGCCCTGAGGCAAGGCTGCCATCCCTGGGCGGTGACATCTAGTTGCTTAGAGAGATAGGCCACCGCCCGGTAGGTGGGACCAGTAGTTTGGGCCCGGAGGCCGGTAGCCAGCCCAGACCATTCGTCAGTGAAAAGGTGAAAAGGCTTTGAAGGGTCAGGCAAGGCCAGACTCGGTCCCAAAATAAGGTGGCTCCTGAGCTGGTAGAATAGACGTCTGATGGAGCCTGGGTCAGTTAGAGGTCCCTGTGATGTGTCTTTGGTGGCCCAGTATAAAGGCCAGGCCAGAATGGCAAAATTGGGGACCCAGTGTCTAAAAAAAGCCCACCAGTCCTAGAGATGACAGTATATCATCTGCATTCTAAGGGGGCTGTAGGTCTTGTAGAAGGCGGATACAGTCTCCTGTGAGGGATTTGGAAGTGGGAGTTAGTAATATTCCCAAGTAGGTAACCGAGGGAGTACAGAGTTGGGCCTTGGCAGGTGTCACTCGGTATCCCTTGGAGCCAAGGAAATTGAGCAGAGTGGTGGTTGGTATCCTCCTGAGAGGAAGGGAGGGAGGGGCTGCAGAGGAGGAGATCATCTACATATTGGAGGAGAGTGCTGGGCGCGAGGGTGCACTGTTGGAGATCTTTGTCCAGGGCCTGACCAAAGATGTGAGAACTATCTCGGAAGTCCTGGGGCAGGACCGTCCAGGTTAGCTGTCCAGAAACATGCATTTCTGGGTCCTCCCAGGTGAAGGGGAAGAGGAAATAGGAGTCCAGATGAAGGGGCATAGTGAAGAATGCGTCCTTAAGATCCAGGACAGAGAAGTGGGTAGTGTGTGGGGGAACATTGGGAAGGAGAGTGTAGGGATTGGGAACCACCGGATGGAGTGGGACTACTGCCTCGTTAATAAGTCTCAGGTCCTGTACCAGGCGATAGGCTCCTGAGGGCTTTTTAACGGGGAAGATGAGGTGTTGCATGGAGAGTTAATGGGGATAAGAGACCCTGCTGCCGGAGGCGGTCGATGATGGCCTTAAGTCCTCACCGGTGGGTCATTGAGATAGGGAACTGTGAGCGGGATGGAAATGTAGACTTGTCCTTGAGTCGTATCCTTGCTGGGGTGTAGTAGGTTGCTATTATAGGTCTGGAAATGTCCCATACCTGCGGATCTATGGAGGGGAGACAGTTCATGATAGAGGATGAGTCAGAGAGGAGTAGAAGGAGGATGAGGTGAGCAGAAATCGAGGGAGAGGGAGAGAGATGAATGGTGGCCTGAGGTTTGTGGAGGATGTCCCTGCCTAGTAGGGGAACAGGTCAGGAAGGGATGATGAGGAAGGAGTATGAGAAGGGGAATCCATCCAGGCATTTAAGGGGTGGGGTAGCCTTTGGAGTGGAGGATGTACCATCAATTCCCATAACCGCAACTGGGGAGGGACGAGTAGGACCTGAGTAGGAAGGCAGGACGGAATAGGTAGACCCCGTGTCCAACAGAAAGGAAATGGTCTTACCCACTACCTGGAGTGTGACCCTGGGCTCAGAATGGGTGAGAGGGGTGTCTGAGTCTGGGCTCCATCAGTCATCCTCCAATCCGAGAAGCTGGAAGGCAGGACTTACCATCTCAGGGTCCCCCCCTCGTGGAGGTGCCGAGAATTCCCTGAGGCTGGGGCAGTCTAATTTCCAGTGGCCCATTATGCGGCATTGAGGGCACAACCTAGTAGGCGCTTTTGGATTGGGGCATTGACTGGCCCAGCGTCCCTCGATTCCGCACTTGAAACAGGCCCCCAGGGGGACACGGTTAGGTGCTCCCTTATGTTACCCCCAGAACCTGCCAGCCTCAGGGCTGCTACCAGGGCTTGGATCTGCAGTTGGATCTTCTGTTGGAGTCTGGCTTGGCATTTAAGTTCTGCTGCCTCCTCTCTGGAATTAAAGACTTTAAATGCCATTTTCACCAGATCAGAAATGGGAGTTTGAGGACCCTCCTCCACTTTCTTTAATTATTTCCGAATGTCGGCAGATGACTGAGAAATAAAGTAGGTAGCTAAAACAGTTGCCCCTGCTGGAGAGGCCGGGTCTAGGCAAGTGTATTTGAGTCAGCGCCTCAGTAAGTCAGTTAAGAAACATGGCCCGGTTCTCATTTGGTTCCTGAATGACCTCCCTAAGTTTATCATAGTTGACTGCCTTATTAGAGGCTGCCCGCATGCCGGCTATAAGGCACTGGACCATGCGGTCATGGCGCCGGTGGCCATCTTGGCCATCTTGGTAGTCCCATTCAGGCTCCGTGGCTGGGACCACCTGAGCACCAACAGGCATGGTGGCATCAGTAAGATGAACCTGATCAGCATGTTCTCGGGGACCTGATCAGCATGTTCTCGGGCTGCAGCCTGAATGCGCTCCCTCTCCTCTGTGGTAAGGGTGGTAGTTTGGACCACATGTAGGTCATGCCGGGTGAGGTCACAGGCCTGGGTCAGATATTGGAATTCCTTTATGTAGTTATCAGGGTTGTCCGAAAAAGAGCCCAAACGTTTCTCAATTTGGGAAAGGTCTTGTAGAGAGAAGGGCTCATGAACCTGAACAACTCCCTGAACTCCGGCAACCTCCCTTAGGGGGGCAGACTAAATCGGGGGAGGGTTTTCGAGCCCTCGTGTGGGTGGAGATAGGAGTGGAGGCCGGAGGAGATGTGAGGGGGTTTTGGTGGGGACCACCAGGAGTAGACTCAGGTTTGGGGGGTTTAGGGGATGAGATGGGGGTGGAGGTGGAAGGGATCGAAATGGGGGCTGTTGGAGCAGGGTGGTTTGGAGGTGTAGGGAGAGTGGGACCTTGGGGTATGGGATCATGGTAACGAGGAGGAGGAGGAGGAACTGGGGGCCCTCTTGTCGGTGGGTGGGTGAAGCTCTCTGGGGGTTCAGAGAGGGGAGATGGGGAGGAGAGGTCCGGGTCTTTGGGAGCAGTGGTGGCAGGGGAGGGGGAGGGGAGTAGGCCAAGAGGATCTGTGAAGTGGAGCAGTGAGAGCAGAGGGAGGGGCGAGAGCGTAGAGTCCAGAAAACCTGGACATAAGGGACCTCGGCCCATTTGCCTTGGTGTTTGCAGAGATTGTCTATGTCCATGAGAATTTGATAGTCAAATGTGCCTTCCGGAGGCCACTGGGACTGATTGTCTGATCGGTATTGTGGCCATGCAATGCTACAATAATGTATGAGACATCGCCTTCGCAGGTCCTGGTCCAATTCCAGGGTTTTAAGATTGGCCAACAGGCAACCCAGGGGTGTTTTAGATCGAATTTGGATTGGGAGGTCCCCATGATTCGTTGCCAGGCAATCCAAGGGCTGGAGAAAGGTGTCCCCTCGTCCACCAGTGGGTTGCGGAAAAACTGTGTCAACAGCCGTAGAGGTTAGGATGTCTCCCAGCCTCTCAGAGTCATGGAGGTCAACTGGTGACTGGTGGGGTCCGTCCTGATGTGGCCACAGTTAGGGCAGAGCTTTCTGGAAGGAAGCGTGGAATCCAGGGAAACTCACCATGGCTTCAGAAGTGGCATTCAGAAAGGCAGGTCCAGGTCCAGCTAGGGAAAGGAGAGAGCCTCCTCACCGGGGTGGGGGCTCAATCTCCTTCCCGGGTTCCGGCACCAAATGTAAAGTTTTACAGGAGAGGTAAACACTGTGAAGGCCGAAAAAACTAAGGCCATCCCACCTCAGGGTTAGCCTTAGCATAGGTACAGCCATCTTAGCTCCAGCAGCCATCTCAGACCTCTGTGCCCAAGGGCTGAACTTCCCACACCTGCTTTAGTAACCCCCACCCTGCTTTGATTCCAGAGACCCCCACCCTGCTTTAGTAACAGGAATCCATAAATACCCCTGCCTTAACTAAGCTCAGGGTCCAAGTCCCTACTCTGCTGTGCCGGGTATACTTGGGCCCAAGCTTAAGCTTGTCAAATAAACCCTTGTGTGATTGCATTGGTGCTTGGCTACTTGGTGGTCTCTCAGATGCAAAAACTCTGGCACAACATTTGGAGGTTCCACCGAGATCTGGGAGACTATTAGTACCCAAACCCAGAGGGTTTTTCGCTGGCTGGTGAGTGCACTCGTTTTTTGGTTTTTGTTTTTATCTGTTTGCGCGCATACTTTCAGGGAGCTCCAATCTGCATTTTTACCTGTAGTAATTCCATTCTGTATCTGTACGGGAGTCGACACTGGCTCAAGCAGATGTGTGGCGGGCCTTCGACCGGGGGGTCTTGGGAGACGTCCCTCTGCCCCTGCCTGGAGGCTCGGCCGCTGTCTCGGTCAGGCCCGTATCTGGAGGCTCAACTGCCGTCGCGGTCGGACCCCAATGATGAGGTCCTCACCTGTGAAGAGAGCCGGCTGCTGGTATGGCCAGATTCTCCCTTAACTTCCTTCCAGTTTTGTCTTCATGGCCGCGCAGGATCCTTTGTCTTTGTGAGTGTGTTCTTGTTAATTGTCATAAGTGTATTTGTCTTGTTGTGGACTGAGGACGTGATGGGACAGATGCAGACAACTCCTCTCTCTCTGATGATTGACCACTTCTCGGACGTTAGGGAAAGAGCTCATAACCTGAGCACGGATGTACAAAAAGGAAAGTTTCGGACTTTCTGCATGTCTGAATGGCCATCCTTTAATGTTGGATGGCCCCAGAAGGGCCACTGGGTCTGTGGTTCTTTGTCTTGTCTCGCTGTTGCCTGTTGTGTCACTCGTCCCTAGGGGACCAAGAAAATCCCCACTGGTGAGTGTCTCTAGGGGGCCGAGAATGGTAATAAGACCCAGAAACTTGATGCCCTCTCTCTGTTCCTGTTCTTATATAAAGTTGTCTCTCTTAGGCACGGGACAGCCACCTAAGTCACCAGGATGGCTGCCAACCTGAAGACTCCCATGTGAGCTTTCCTCCTGACTGATCTAATGTGATCCCCTCCACATCCCTGGTCTAGCCACTTCTGGCCGTGGGACCTCCACTGGGAGCCGGCTGAAATCAGTACCCGATTGAATTAAAATGCAACCCAGGACGTTTCCTAGGGAAGTTGGCTGTAAGGACCACATGTGTTGGAATGTCACATAGACCATGATGGATTTCAGTCTTTACTATTTCTTGTCAGTGTCTTCTACTAACTACTTAAAGCTATACCTTCATTGCTCTTCACCAGGACCCTGATCTAAGAGCCTTTTGCAGAATAAGCCTTCTAGTAAACCCAGGTTTCTGGGCCATCCTTAGCAAAGGGGACTCTGACTTTCATCTCTCTGTTCCTCCTAATAGATGTGGGGCTTCTTCCTCACTCATTTCTTGTGTTAATGGCTGGCTATAACTGGAGCCAACTGGGGCTGGTCTAACTCGAGACAGAGACTTTAAGGAATATTCCCAAGCAGCTGCTGAAACTTCCTTTGTTTTGGGGAAATTCCCTGTTTCTCTGGCCCGACATGGACTGCCTAACCCCCTCCCCCTTGCTGGCAGGAAAGCATGGCATCTGCTCCTCTCTCGGAGCTGCTGAGCTCTAGAACTGGGAACCCTTTCTCTGCCTTCTGGCGGCACTTTGTTCTGTTCTTCACTGTCCGGAAACAAGAAGAGCACCCCCTGGACCTAACACCCCCCACTCCGGATCTTCTCACCCATGTCTCAGGTAAACATTCAAAGTGGAATGGGCCCAGGTGGAACGTAAATCAGTATTTGAACTAAGTTAAGTTTGTTGGTTTAATTAAGATATACATGTCTTTTAAGTTATTAGCAGTAAATGTGAAACTTCAATCAAAGTTTACTGAAGGTCAAATAAGCTTGTGTTATTTAAATTTGCTAGCAAAGAGATGACTAAACTGATGGTTAGTTGTCTGTCTCAAAGTTTCTTTTGTTTTTTTTTTAAAGATTTTATTTATTTATTTAACAGAGATCACAAGTAGGCAGAGAAGCAGGCAGAGAGAGAGGAGGAAGCAGGCTCCCTGCTGAGCAGAGAGCCCGATGCGGGGCTCGATCCCAGGACCCTGGGATTGTGACCTGAGCCAAAGGCAGAGGCTTCAACCCACTGAGCCACCCAGGCGCCCCTGTCTCAAAGTTTTAATGGGTAATTGCTGAGATAGCTTTCAAGGTCATTGGTAACCTGAAAGTTTAAAGTTTTGCTTGGATGACAAATGGAATTAAATTTGTTAGACATCTAGGTCTTTTCCAGATAGGATAAAGTGCTAAAGCATTGAGTACTGAACATAGGTTTGTGCTTTTGACTTCTTACAGCAAAGAAAATAAGAATATTTAAATCTTTTGGTAGACATGTTTTGTGCTTAACTGATTCATAAATTGGCATCTAAAGAATTCTGTTATAACTGTTCACAATTGATTAATAACTGACTAGAGGTTAAGGTGTTTCTAAAAGTACAAAATTCTGCTAACTGTAAGACTGATGGAAATAAAGAAAGCAACTCTGTATGTAGGAAAGTAGAAGATATGTAAGAAAGATTTAAGGAATGGGAGTACATTTTGTTGAAAGTAAAAGAAGGTAATTTTGTCCTAAATGAGATGGTTGTTTGGAAGGAAATGGCTTGGGACAAAACCTGAATGCAAAGGAAAGTTGTAGAAGGTTTGTGAAGGAAATCTTTGGAATGGAATTTAGGATGGTTAGGAGGTACTAAGATTGAAATGAATGGGTTTTAAAGGTACATTGGTATAAGACTGAAATTCTCTCTGTTTAAAAAGACAAAGTTTTCTTAGATTAATTGACCTGCTGTTAAGAAAATGTAAATGGTTTTCTCTTTGCCTGCCCAGAAAAACCAGTTTCTATGTTTTATCAGATCTTTAACATCCCTAATCCTATTTAGGTATGTGCTTTAAAACTTTATAAGATTTTAGCAAATTCTGAGAAGATTGAAATTGTAGGTTTTTCCTTGATATGCTAAGTTACTCAGGGAGTATTGCTAAACCAATGATAAACCTTGGGTTACATTTGGGTAAATGCTGTAACTACTCTAGAGGTTCTATACATTTCCTAAAGTTTTAATGTTTTGATAAGGGTCATCACTTGATATTTAACCATATCTATTCTGAGTTTTTGTCATTTGTAATTATTTTAATTCTCTTATAAGATGAATTCTGCCTTAAAGGAAATTCATATGGGAGACTTTCAGGACAAATACAGGCCTTTGATATGTTAAAATCCTGGGAACTTAAATGTGTAAGAATTTACATCAGTAAGGGCTACATTCAGACTAAACCAGAATTAGCAACATGGGACTAGATGAACTGAAGGAAATTGTAATGTTGTGTCTCTTAATGTTTTGTCTTATTTTAAACATGACTGGTTCTGTAATGTTTGCTCTTCCAGACTAAGGAAAGTTTTTCTTAAGATATCTGTGACTTACAGAAATGGAAAAATATTTATTTGTAAACGAATCAAGGCATTCAACTTTTCTCTCTATCTGAACCCTCTGAAACCAAAAGATCTTAGTAACTATTCTTTCTTCCATGGCAATCAGTCATTTGCATAAGTTCAATAAGAATCTGTTCTCCTTGTAACAGGACACAATTGGAAACACTGGTTATTTTACCAAGGCTTTGACTGGAATGTCATATTTGAAAAAAGACTCAGATATGGCCAGACAGCTTTAAGGAACTAAGGTTGACTTTATAAAACCTGTAGCCATAAAGCCCTTTGGAACTGTTGGCCTGATACCTTGCTTACAGAGTTCCCAACAGCCTCACCAGGTGAGTAAAGAATGTCACTCCCTGGCAGGTGGGAGCCTCAGGATACTTTGACTACCTCAGGAAGAGGAATTCGCCCAAATTGACAGGTATTGCAGGCATGTCTGATGACAAGTATGTGGCTTGGCTTCTGACCCGGAGAGGCTACTAAAAAGTTCAACCTAGAGATTCCTTATAAGAAGTTCCAGCAAAGCAGATTCTAAAAGATCTATATGATCACATTCACTGTTCTTGCTGAGCTTATGTAAATAATTAGGCCAAGTTTACTAAAACTGGACTTGTTTTTCAAATGAATTAGTCCTGATTTGGCTATCTCTGGAAATGAGGGTTATTTTAGAGAGAAAAATTGTGTTTTAATAACACACCTTAATGGATGTTAAATTTTAGATTTAATTGTTTTTAAATGCTTGTTTACCCAAACTAGACAACTTGAGGTAAACTTCAGAGAAGTTGCATGATAGCTCGTTTAGATGATCTTGTTTTTGCCAGTCAGTCAGCCCCAGATATAAGGAGCATTTCGGGAATTACAAACAGCCTTACTGAGTGCCCCAGCATTGGTCATCCCAGATGTTACCAAGCCCTTCCACTTGTATGTGGATAAAGAGGCAGGGATGGCCAAAGGTGTTGAAGGAGTTGTGACTCAGACTCTGGGGCCTTGGCAAAGGCCAGTAGCCTATCTTAGCAAGAAACTAGATCCAGTAGTGGCTGGGTTCCCCCTTGCCTCCGCATAATTGCTTCCATGGCCTTCCTGGTCAAGGATGCAAGGAAATTGACTTTGGGTCAAAATATCCTCTTGACCACCACTCACGCTATCAAGGGCCTTCTCCAGACTCCACCAGACCGGTAGATGACAAACGCCAGAGTGATGGGGTATCAGGCCCTCCTCCTTAACGATGATTGATCAGTCTGTACTCCAGTCTCTGCAGGCATTACAGTCTGTCTAGCCCACGCAGAGATCCTAACTGTCCACACTGAGACAGAGATGGAGCTGGAACCACATCTTTACCAACCTGGGGACTTGGCTTAGATGCGCTACTGCCAAGTGGAAAACTTGGAGCCTCACTGGAAGGGACCCTACATCATGATCCTGACCACTCCCACTGCTCTCAAGGTCGATGGGATTACTCCCTGGGTCCACTACATCCATGTCTGGCCAGCTGACCCGCACGCCATTCTCAAGGACTTTGTCCCAGAATGAAAGAGTCAGCCTGACAAGGACAATCCCCTAAAGCTAAGACTGTGCCATTCTCACTTATCCCACTAATGTTGCTTACTTTTGTCAAAGATAGTTGGTACAGTTCAGCTCATGGTTCTCCGACAGCAATACCAGCCACCGGACCTTGTTGCTGAGACCAGCCTGGACCCATGACTGGGTCCTTCCTCAGGTTCCTCTGAGAGGGGGAAATGTGGAAGCCGAGAAAAACTAAGGCCATCCCACCTCAGGTTTAGCCTTAGCATAGGTACAGCCATCTTAGCTCCGGCAGCCATCTCAGACCCCTGTGCCCAAGGGCTGAACTTTCCCCAATCCTGCTTTAGTAAGCCCCACCCTGCTTTGGTTCCAGGAATCCCCACCCTGCTTTAGTAACAGGAACCCATAAATACCCCTGCTTTAACTAAGCTCGGGGTCCAAGTCCCTACTCCGCTGCGTCAGGTATACTTGGGCTCAAGCTTAAGCATGTCACCTTTGGGTCCAAGTCCCTACTCCGCTGTGCCAGGTATACTTGGGCCCAAGCTTAAGCTTGTCAAATAAACCCTCATGTGATTGCATCGGTGCTTGGCTCCTTGGTGGTCTCTCAGATGCGAAAACTCAGGCATAACAAACACAACACCAGGTGAGGTAGGCGCAAGGCAAGATTTATTAAAGGCACTCTCTGGTGAAGTTTCAGGGCTCAGGAGAAGGGAAGCCAGGAAAGTCACGCCAGGAGGAGGTCGACACTCTCGGGCAAGGTTCCGTGACTCAGGAAGGGGGAGCCAGGGAAGTTCGTGGTGGGATGGAGTCGGTGGGGTCTTTTATTGGGCCAGGCAGGGCATGGGCTCACATCCATACATGGTAAGGTATTTGGTGATTGGAGGGTATGGGGGGGGGTGTCCTGATGATCCTGTTTCCTGCATAGGTATCAGGTTACCTATGGAGACGCGACCTGGCATGCATCCTTTTGGCAGGAGAGTGAAGGGGTAAGGAAGGGGAAGGAGGGGGCTGGAAGATGGCAGCCCAGTGGTCATTTCTATTGTTCCTCCTGCATTCCCGGAGCCACCGACCCAACAACAACATCTACTTTTTGGAGTTCTTCCTGTCTCCTGCTGAAACAAAGATCTTTCAAAGTTGGTGAGCAATCAATGCTATTTGATGTAGGAAACAAAGGCAGAAGGAAAATTATTAAATTTCCTGACTATATGTACCTCATTGACAAATCCTTGAAACAGGCAGAGCGGCATTCCTCTAGAACGCAACTGCCTCGATCTTAGTACTTTGCTACAGACAAAAGGCAAACTTAGCCCAACCCCCAGGACCCTGTAAGTCTATTTTAACATGTAAAAATTCCTTTGGAAACCTCATTTATCTCTACAGCCCCCATCCCCCAGAGACATGTTGACAATCATCCCCCAAGCATATGACCCACTGATATACATCTGAAGGATCTCGTGACTAAGGCTCAATTAGACAGTAATAAATGACCTTTCCCTAACAATAGTTAGTGTTGGGGTCAGGCGAGAGAGGGGAGAACCGTTCAAAATGACGGACACCTAAGATGGCCGGGGTTCCCGCCATCACCCTCATGCGACAATGGCCACATCAGACCCAGGAAGCAAACTCAAAGGGGAGACCAAAACCTCTCTCCTCCCACCAACGAACCAATGAGGAACCCCGCAGCTGAATTCGGCCCTTATTAGGAAAAACTCGACAAGGCCTCAGTACCTCCTCTCCGGACTTCACCAGCAGAACCCCATATAAGCCCCTACCTCTTTGCCCCACGTGCGACTTCCCGACTCTCTTTCCCCCAGAGTCGCGGAACCTCCCCCGAGGGTGCTTGCAATAAAGCCGGTCCTCGAATGCTCGCTTGCCTTGGTGCCTTTATTCCACTCAATCGGTCTGTGATCAAACCTAACATTTGGTGCCGAAACCCGGGAGGAGATCGAGCCCCTGCGCTGGCAC